>CM075879.1:31484083-31568821 GCA_038021265.1 Cyprinella venusta | reverse complement strand
TGTTGATTTGTGCTATATACATGAATAAATGAATGAAATGATGGTTGGGTTTAGGCATTTGTGCCATTTACATATCAGTGTTTTTCAAATCCAACAACACCTTTTAGCTTTGAATGATGTTTCTAATGTAAAAAATTGTTTTGTGAAGTGTCACAATTACAAACTGAGTGTAAAGCAGAGAAAGTGCTGCAGTTTAGCAGACTGGGTCTGAAGATTATGTACATGTACTAGTTTTAGAGTGCAAGCATTTAAAAAAATGTAAAAACATAGTTTGTATTGAATGCTTGTGTGTATACTGTAGGTAGTTGTGTATGTAGACATTCGTTAAACTATCAGGAAATGTAACTTAGCAGTCGAGGAAATTACTAATAACCACAACCACTCATCAGACATAGTGACACTGAATGAAGTGAAAATCAGACACTGACATTAAGATTAACTAAAAGCTCGCCCATCATGACACACGCACACACCGGACTACCGAGCACTACGGGGAAGAAGAAATAACAGGGTTTGTTAGAGAAGAGATCGTCTTTTCTTTGCAGCTGCCATGGAAACGACGTCTGCAGAGAGAGAGCGGATGATGGGGAATTCAGATCATTACAGAAACAGAGGAGAACATTGTTTCTGTTCTTGTTCAGAAAGAATAAGGTGATGTTCTGCCCTCTTTCCACGTTTGTGGATGTTTCACACCACTCCAGTGACGTCAGAGCCATCCATCGGCTCGCGCGCCGCCTCTAATCACACTAATTAATATTACAGTGTTAGTAGTGGACAGGGCTGCGAGACCCAAAGCTAGTGGATATCTCAGGTACAGATTCAGAAATGAACTTCTGCTGTCATTGCTGTCAGCTCTTCTCTATTAGCACTGATTCAGCCATTGGCACAGTAACAGGCAGAAAATGACACACTGGCCCGAGGATCAGTTCTGACTAAATGATAGATGACATACCAACCAGACCTGAGAAATGTAGTCAAACACTCAGCCAACATCCACCCACAGCATTAGCAATGTAGTGTATTAATACAGTAAAGGGCTCTAGTGGAGCTCAGAGGACTGTAATTGTGGCGAGAGTTGATACAGACTGTATTACGATGCTCATATTCTGAAACCTCTCATTTCTGCTACTCTGTACTATACTCTATATTCTCATACTATAAATTACAGCAATGGCGCTTTTCCACTACACAGTACCAGCTCGACTCGCCTTTGTTTGGTTTCCACTGTGTTAAAGCTGTACCTGTTCCTGCTTTCGGGTACTTTTCTCAGGATCACCTACGGTGAGAGTCTGATCGAGCTGAGGCCAGCCGTCACTAAAATGTGACGTGAAAACAATGCCGAATGCTGATTGGTCAGAGAGAATCGTCTCCATTGTGTCATCATTACACGCACCAGATGGAGTATCCAGAATAACCCCGCTGTTTTTAAATAGTTTGGCCAGAGATAGTTAATAAACCTACTACTATTATTATTATGGCAACTCGGAAGAGGAGGTGCAGACTCTCCTTTGGTGGCCGAAGAGAGGATCCACTGAGAGCTTGATGGGGCAACGAGGAACACGTCGCTATGGCGACCGGGGACTATTTGTGGCGGTTCTGTCAGCAATGTAAAACGGAGCGAAAAGCGAGTCGAGCTGGTACTGGTAATGAACAGCGCCGTAACAGCCAGTCCAGACTTTCCATCAACCACTCTCAAATGTCTAGAAGAATACTTTAACTCCTAGTTGGAGATCTAGTTTAGGTTCAGTCATCTACTTTCACCCTGATACTCATGATGTGATTAAGATTGCATATGCCTACACTGCATAATTAATGGAGTCAATGAAATTTAGATGGAGATTACAAGAGAAACAAGATTTTCTGCTCATCTCGATCCAGAAAGGAAATAAAAGGAATAATCACCTTGATATTTGCAAAGTGTGTCATTAGTATAAACTACTTACTTAATTTCACTTTCTCTGATTCGTCCTTCGTCCAGATCCTCAATGAACTTCTCTCCTTTCATCCAGTAGATGAGCGGACTCACATCGCCGCTGTAACCGAAGAACGCTCGGCACGTCAGGTTCACCGGGCTGCCTGCAAACACACAGCGCAAGAGAAGTCCGTATGTGTGACGTCGGAGAAAAATTATATCTTTTACAATATTTCTCAGTAACGGAAACTGACCCTGGCCTGTTGACGGTTGTCTCTTTCAAGGAATAGAAATGAGTTTAGACTGTAATCTCTGACATCACATTAAAATATACAGATTCCAGACTCAGTCATTTATCCCTAGCCCTCAGAATTAAACACTGACGCTAATGAGAATCTCCTGTTCTGCACATTGTGAAAATGAAAAGTCTAAGAGAGATCCTGAGACTCGCATCAGGCTGAAATCTTGACAGAATGGCAAATAATACTGGCGTCTAATCTCTGGCCACTGGAGGTCACTGTGGGAGCGCTCGAACACATGATCCACACGCCACTAATCCAGCACACATGTATTAGGGCAAACGCTTCTGTGTTTTTTACTGTCACACACACACACACACACACACAAACAGTGATTCAGGAAGAACAGGTCAACACCAGCCATTACCCAGCTGTCTACAAAACAAATATACTGAAATGAAAACTATCTTTACGTATTAATCTCTTTCTACATTACTTTAGATTTTGTTTGATATATCTGTATTATGAAAAAGACTTGATCCTGTCCCTAGGTCATTTTATCTTGTGTTTATGTCCGCCAGTTGGTGATAAAATTAAAATGTCAAGCAACGATTTCATTTTGTAAACAACTTATTAAAAGTGGGTCGTTCCAGAAAAATCTACAAAATATTTTATTTCTGTGTAGCTTCTGGAGCAGGATACGGGTGTGTGGAAATGAACTGAAGCTGTCGTGTCTGTTACGGTCGGAAGGCACCACTAAAGGAGCCTGGACGTCACAGCATTTCTTTGGTCGGGAAGTTCGGTCTGGACTCGATCCATTGAGGACTAATTATGATTGGTTCAGAAATCGTCGGGCCAATCAAATTGCCAGGGCGGGCTTTATACGATGATGCGCCGATGATCTGCAGATACGTAATCATCACTATAAAGAGCGCTTGGGCTGACAACTATGCGTAGCTCAACATACGTCACTTACTGCGCTGCTCTGATTGGTTGTTGGTCTATCCAATTGAGTACAGAGTTTTTATTTTGTTTTCTGTTTTCCTGGTTCTGGAATATGAGTATGATGAAGGTCTGGCTATATTTTCAAAGTTTACTCGTGATGGTTCTCCTGTCCTGCGCACGGTTGGCGAAATCTACGATACTCTCCAGTGTACTGTACTATACCCTCACCCACGCTCACAACCGTTCAGTAAAACCATGACCGTTATACTGTAGTGTACTGTGTGAGGGTGTGTTTTTATGTGAATCGGGAAACCATTGCAAGCCCATCTTAGTTAATCGTGTCTCTATGGTGTGTTAATTGTGTTTTGTCTGTGCTGGCCTCTATTCGTTCAGATCCAGCGGAGAGGATCATCCAGACGACTGAAAGCTGCTCTGCTCATTAAAACGCTGTTGGGAGCATTTGAGCCTTCATAATGCCATCACTGACCTCCTGTGTCAAAACCAATTTATAGGGAAGGACAGAGAGAGAGAGAGAGAGAGAGAGAGAGAGAGAGAGAGAGAGAAAGAAAGAAAGAAAGAAAGAAAGAAAGAAAGAAAGAAAGAAAGAAAGAAAGAAAGAAAGAAATGAATGAATGAATGAATGAATTTAAAGGGCAACTGAGAGCATGGATGAGCCTCCTGCTGGCCAAGCAGAGTCAGTCCTCTCATTACCATCATCCACCCTAACGGGGGGAAAACAACAACACAATCTTATCTGACCGTCCTCGTCACTTTGTAATGCTGGATTGTGGTCAGTGATGGCATGTGTTCCCAAATCATTCTGCTCGTTTGGTCAAGTGTCTCTCTTTCTCACTCGCTGTCTCTCTCCGAGTAATTTAACAGGAACTTTTGTTCTGGCTGATGTGAAGCACTGACCTGAACCCTGTGTGATGGGCAAAAGCCATTACTGAGAAAGACAGACAACGTCACCCAAATCATAACAGGGTTTCTGAATCCAAACACTGACACTAATGTCCCCAACCAGCAGATCCGCTGTCCTGGAATCCCACAATCCCAGGGTTAGAGCTATCTGCACTTTCAGTCTGACATTCACCAACACACGAGGAAGATGATGCTGGTCAGGCCAAGGCTTTCACAGACCCGACAGACGAGGCACATCCGCTCTCCTCATATTAGTGCTGTGTTTTCAAACACTACAGGGAACGGTGATTTAAACATAAAACGTGAATCCATATTACTATCAAATCAAACCTTCATTAACAACAATGCTGTGCAGATACTGTATGTGAAGAGCACACTGTAGATTCATAAACATAAGTAAAGAGTTAATAGAAGTCGAGTTACAAATGTGAAGTTGCATTTAAAATGGATTTCCTGACGCCTGAAGCCACATATATGGACCTAACCCTGTACAACATTCAAATGTTATTAATTGTTATTTCACACACCTGTACTCACTTTTCATATTGATAAATACTAGCTGGGATTAAGTGGAGACCGTCTTCAAGGAGCTGTCCATGTATTTGAGCCGTGGATTTAGAGGGTGGATCAGCGCTGACGATTTAAAAGTGGAGATGGATGTCATTTAAAAAGAAACATTGCCACAAACTTGGGAAAAACTCATTATAATGCTACCGTAATTTCTTTTTAATTAATGAATTTTACTGCTTTTTTAGTTAAACTGTGTTGTAAAATGTTAAAGGATTTCAGAGATAAAGACTGAGGAAACCTGAGGTTCCTACAGCAGCAGTTACGGGACACAGATATCCCGATCATACTGACCTGAGGCCAGTGGAGGCGAATCGGCGTCCATCACACACACAATCATTCATTTATATGATGGTCTCGTGTCGCTTTACAAACACTGCTCATTATACCACCCGATTTACTTTTGTTTTGTGCAGGTGTGGTTGAGTCGGTTCCTACATGTTTTCCGGTGACATTTATACAACAATTTAATTCCACCAGCAACCATCCCTGCTTTAGTGGCCTTTCACTTTATTGCTCTACTTTATGTCTGCCCTGGGAGTTTAGGAATTCAGATAAAAACTTCCTAAAAAATAGCTTGTCTTAAAACTGTGAGCACTTAGGCCTCTCTCAATCTATTTAATTAAAACAATACTATAAATTACAAGCAATTCTATCAGGGAGAAGGTAAACCGAGAGGAAGCTAAATTATGACCTTGTGGTGCAGGAGCATTTCCAGGCGTGCCGCATAAATCCCTGACAGGAAGTGCTGACGTGTCAATCACTGGGCTCTTTCCTGCCGAGGGCCATGCACGGATCGGGAAGAGGGAGAGGTTTCACGGCCGAGAGGATTCGGAGATCGCGTGATCCCCTGCTAAACACGACCTGCAGAGGCCGTTTGTTGGACTTGGACGGGTAAAGGTGAGGTCACATCAGTCTGTCGACCTGCTGGACCTCGAGAAGCCTTTCACACACACTCCCTCTCCGAATGTCCCCTCACACACCTTTCACACACACTCCCTCTCCGAATGTCCCGCTCTATGGAGAGGCAGACTCAAGCATGATTGGCGGAGGACACTTCTCTTAGACGGACCAATTCACTCATGATGAGCACTGAGAGAAGAATAGGGGAGATGTGTTTGAAGAAATATTGAAATTAAGTGTTATTTTATGTGTTTCTGAGTAAAGGAAACATCTGTTAATGTTTAATGTTCAGTTATGATTGGCATTTTTTTTAAATTCTATTATTTTGAAGTTTTGATCGTTACCATAGTGCAGAAGAGTAGGGCGTATTGATATTCGGAAACATGTTGCTTAGATCATTGAGCCTAAACTTTATTATAATGCCAGTACAGTAACACGTTTGGTTGTGTGCTGCACTGATGGCATATAGTCACTTGATCGTCAACTTAAAATAAAAAAGCATATATCACTAAAAATAATAAATTCTTTGTATCATAAACTAAATAATTATATAATTATAAATAATAAAGGGGATTTTACATGACTTATTTAGTAAGATTCCATTAAGAAATCAAGCCATAACTTCTTAAAAATATTGTGTAATATTGTTACCATCTTTTTTTTATTATTAAATATCACTGACATTTTTTACAGTGTGTACTTTAGTCAGTATAATGAAATCAATGTACTACAATTGATAGTTTACAAGACAAATACATGTAGCATTATTTTTTTAGTTTCTGAAAGTACACTTTGAAGTATAATTTCATTAAACTACTGGTTTAGTAGTTTAGTTCTATACTGGTTTCCAGTATCCATATACTTTTTCTTTAAGTGACCATAACATCCTACTTATAGTTTATTATTTCGGGGAGGAGACGCATGTGTGCATATTCTTCACTGACTGGGATTTATAAAGTGAATTTTGCGCAGGTTCTGGCGTACGTACGGTTTTATAAATCTGAAAACTTTTGTGTGTACACAAATTCTGCCTTTTGTGCGTACGCACAAATATTTCAAGGTTCATGGGGTACGAAAATCATAGATTTAAACTAAAACTTAAGTATGCCTATTTATAATGTAATTTCAACAGATGCACTCAGGTATTTCTCTGTCATATCAGTGAATCATGGAGCAGCCTGCCAAAAAAGCGGACCCTACACCTGCGCGGGACAAACGCTAGGACGAAGAAGATCAGTGAATCAGGTCACCGTATGATGACTAAAACATCACCAATAAGTGACCAACATCAGCTGATATTTTCTCCTGCTCTCAATGCTATAACAAATGTATGTTGAATACATAGATAGGTAAAACAGCCAGAGAAAAATGAATAGTACATAATAGGTCAAGAACCCAACTAAAGCAAACACTGATCTCAGTCATGGTGATATCAAATTTATGTTGAAGTTTTTTGCACTTCATTTAAATTAACATATTTTACTTTAATTTTACGGTTTTTGTTTGGCACCCTGTGCTGCCAGTCAATTGACCCTTTTTTTTACGATTTTTTTACATTGACGGTATATTTGATCATAATAATGCAGGGAATACCTTTAAATAACAGTGGTTTTCAGTTTATTTAATTTATGACGTTTTAATGTTACAGTTTTTTGAGCTGCCAGTCATGTAATGTTATGGTTCAATTACAGATTCTATTTGTAATTTTACATACATTTTTAAGTAATTTAAGAAAACAGAAAAATACTGCATGAAAAATACAATCAATTTCTGTAAAAAAAAAATGTGAATGACGAAGTTGTCTTTACTGTAACAATACCTAAAATATCAGCTGCATTTTTATTTTGCAGATATTATTTGTAATTTTACAGTGTTTTGAGTACAATGAAATGAAAGAATATGGTCGTCAAAAAAATCAGTTATTTTCTGTGAAATAAGGATTTTTTTTACAGTGTGCAGCAGTGCGCTAAAAGAACATTAGATGTTTCTTTTTCTTTAGTGTGCTGGTGGGAAATATCAGTCTTAGAGTTCTCAAACCTCCCTTTGCATATCTTTATATACAGTATATAATATATATATATATATATATATATATATATATATATATATGCCAAAGCAAACTGTCCAGGACCGAGCAGAAAACAGCTGCTGTACTGAACACCTGAACAGATCTGAATGCCGGAGAACACTGAAACTTCACCAAAGGTTTCCTAGGCAACCCTGCTTAGGTTAGTCAAGTGGAAGAACAATAGAAGTAACTCGGCTTCTTACACATTAAAGGATTAATTATTACCCGTCGTCCCCCAAGACCAGAAACAGAAGGACTGAGAGGAAAGGAGGGCCGGAATAACGCCACCACGACTCGACAGGATTCCATACGTGACCGACTTCCAAACTGACGAAAGAAAACAGCATCCCAAACATTAGCATAAATCGTGCTAATCAACAATTAAACTGTTTTTGCTGCAATCACAGACATGTGTAGGGGCGTGTGTGTTAGCGCTGAGGCTCTTCTAATTGCTCTGTTGTCGGGTCCGTGTGCATGAGAGACTGAGTGTGCAAGCAGAGGAGAAGTGCACACAGATGGATATTAATATCTGTCACACTCTCACACCACTGTCCTCAGCGCAGCATCGAGGCACAGAGAAAAACAACACTCTAATCATTCGTAAACTTTGAGTTCAACTCCAAGTCTAACTTGATAAAGATCCCGTCTAAAAAGGATTTCAATTAAAACAGGGCTAATATCTCAGTTGGCTCTATCTTGCACCCGGCGCAAATTGTATTATTTTATTATTATTTTTTTATTTGTTTATTTAACAGGGACACTAAGCATTGTTACACTAGACAACTGATGCTGTGTACATACGGCATATAGCGTAAAGCTGGTTTGCGGCCCGCGGCCCTGGTTAGGCTTTTACATAAAATCAAAACATCAAAAACAAAAAGAAACCAAACAGATCAACTCAAGGAACAAAACAACTACAAATACACACATGTATACATGTGTGTATATATTATACCCAAACAAATCAACAATGACACATTGACATAACTAAACATCAACTTCATAAAAATAACGTAACTAATCTAAAAAAGACTCAATGACTCCAGATCTGCCCACAAAGTTACGTGCGCTTCACGTTTGATAACTGCGTTTCAGATGGTTAAAATAGGGCCCATTGTGTCTAGTCACTAATGTCTCAAGTTTGGACTAGTCCACCTCTCTCCTATGGACCTGCAGATGTTCTCCCTCAGCGCCACATGTATTTGAGGTCAGGAAACAGCAGAACACCCGTGTCCCTGGATAATGATGCTCGCTGCTGAAAAATATGTCACGGCAGCAATCTGGTGGAGCGGAGCTTCGAGATCAGACCAAAGAAACGGATCTGCTGGACTGCACCTCAGGAGAGTCTCTGTGGCACTGGATCGTGAACACCAAAGTGAAGACTTCTCTGAATGACCATCTCAAAATAAAGGCACCTTTTTATGCGGTACAGAACAATCCACCATCTACCACACATAGCATGCACTGCTTTACGAATGTATAATGTTAGCAAACTACACAAATATATAGGCTTAAGGCCCGTTCATACATTGACCTCCTTACAAGTTGTCAATACTGGACCTCGCTCTTATTTAACACACCTGATTCAGATCACAATTGAGACTCGTGCAGATCAGACGTTCTTCCAACAGGCATATGAAGGACTCCCAGACCGGCGACCGTTTCACGTCAGGGAGAATCCAATGGCAGCATGAAAGAACAAGCACCTAAACCTGGCTAGGGCTCGTGTCCGTAACATCACAACACAGACGGAAAGTAACAGCCCTAACAATAGCAATCACAGAGGACTGCACAGATCCCAGAGCAGTCCAATCCGTTCCCAGTCATCAGTGGTTCCCTGTGGCTTTCTGAAAGATGAACATTTTACGAACAATGAAAATACAGTTTCATTCCTCAAAGCAGGTGGGTCCATGAGCTGGGCCCTGATCGAGCAGCATCTTTTAATCGTGACCTCGAGGATCAGACCCACAGGCACCCGACACACTCAGCTGAGCTGGGATCAGAGCTATTATTCAACAAACTGTAACATGAATGTTGAACTCCAACTATAGTTACATCTCAGCGTTTTAGGGAAGTAATGGGCCAGAATGGTTCTGTCTGTACGAAGCAGTAACTCGCTAAGAGCTCAAGAAGTGCTACTGTAATACATAATACTGTAATATGTACGCCGACAGGGAAAGGCTTCTATTTAAGACTGAATTACATTAGTGCAACAGAAACTCACAAATAACCTTTACGTTTTTGGTAAATTCTAAAATTGCTGCCTCTTTAGTGCAAGAATTAGGATAAGTTTCAAATTGTGGATGAGATTAAAAATGATGTTTTAGCAGCATCCTCCAATATGTCCATTCCTGGTTAAAAAAGCACATGGAAAAAGCACAGTGCCTCTGAGCAGAACAGAACCAGATTCCACAACTATTATGAATAATTACAGTGTATTCTCCACAAACATTTTCCATTTGCTCTTCATTTAATATAAATAGAGAAATCTATCCAGCAAGTCAAGGAAAAAAGACAATTTAAAAATATATATTAAAGCACTTATATCAAGTGCTCTTTTGTGCAGTTAACCTATTGGACAAACACATGTTCCCTCTCATCTGTCTCCATCGGTCCATTAGAATGCAATTTCCCTGAGTAATATTCCGTAAGACGGTTCCCTCTCCCTCTAATCCTTCACACTCGTTCTTCTTTAACGGAGGTATCAGAACTTTAAATAAGTTTCAAACACCCCCATCCTCTCTCAAGCTTGACATCTTCTCAGCACTTCCCCAATAAACACCCTCTCCATCTTATCTCCAGCAGACCATGCCTGCCCCATCACACACAGGAGCCGCCGCTCTACAGCGCTAATCGCAGCGCTAATGCTAATTACAGTCGCCGCCTCAGTCCAGAGTCTTATCGCGGCTGCAGGGACACGCTAACCAGCCTGAGGACGGGCTGTTTTCTCCACCAGCGGGGTCTCGGCCCTGTTTATTTGCTTCTCTTCTAAAGTTCTTCTCTCCTCCCTCGTGTCCTGTCGTTCTCCCTCACCACGGCGGCCTAAACCCCAGTGAGGAGTGATGGTGAACAATCGAGTCTTCGCACGGCAGCCGCTATGTAAAGGGCTCCTAACTGGTCAATTCAGCTTTATTTCAAATGCACTCATTTGGGACTTGTGATGGAACTTCAGATAAATTAAGTCAAAGGAAAAAGGTAATAAAGGTAATCAAATGATTTTAGCTTAACAATAGAGACATAGTAAGTGTGCTGTTAACACAAGCACAGGGTTTGCTGGGATCCCCGGTACTTGTGAAACGCACAGGTGATTTTACACTGATGGGGAAAGAGACACAGAGAGAGAGACAGAGAGAGAGAGAGAGAGAGAGTATGGTGGAGTCGGACCCGCTGTACTCGGGCTCTTCTTCATTGTGGTCGTCATCGGAGCCGGTTAACTGAGACACATACTGCAGAGTGGGGTTAAAATGCTTCTTCAGGGACACTTCTGTAATGTACTGTATATACATGACTTGCAGAAGTTCAATATTAAAGTAGTGAAGAAAAGGGATTTCAGAGCAAATATGAGATCCCAGCATATAGATGACATTCAGCTTCCCCTCAACTCACAAGTTCTTACTGATTAGATCCTTTAATAAATAATCATTCTGTCTGGGTTCAAGCGATGTTCTAGTAATTGATCTGGTGTGGCTGTGCAGAGTAACGTGTTGGTGAATGGCTCCGCGCGGGCTGTGAAATACACCTTAATCCTTAACAAAACCCAATACAGCAACAGAGACCGTTCTAATGAGCCTACGGGGGCTCGACAGGTCCAAATTCACATTTGACTTCACACAAAGCTTTTCCTCCAAGCAGGTAATTGGCCTCTGATAGGGACCATCTCTCCCTCCGCTGACACCTCGACATCCCGTTCACTAAACAACGCCGCTTCCTGGATTCGGCCTGTCACTCGCCAAACATAGTGCTTGCGTTGGCATAAAATGCCTGACGTCTCAAAATTGTGCCCAACTTCAGGCACGAAAGGGGCTTCATGTGAGGAGAGGAAAACTCATTTCACTGCTGATCTGCAGCTCTAGCAGAAAATGTGAAAGAAAGAGAGAGAGACAGAGAGAGACAGAGAGGGACGGCGCTGCTCCAGAATGCCAGCTTTAAGCATATTTAAATCTACTTTCTTCAGCAAATCCAATACCTGCCACATTAAAATAAAGTGCCTTTCTCCAGAGCTCAGCTACAGCCTGGAGGAGAGATCCATCGGGGAGAAACTCTCCAACAGACAGAAGAGAGATGCTTTATATCACAGGACAATCAAATTCCTACATATCTATCCTAATCCAAATATATCTAACACACACACACACTTTGTTCATCCACTCAAAGTTAAAACTAGATCAGCCCCATAAATTATTTTACACTTTCAGGGATTTTATAAACCCAAAAGAAATCCAACTATTGCCAGATGCTGATGTTTCATTGAGCATGTCTAGAAATGTGCAGCTCTGTGTCACCAGAGGCTGCTGTGGCCATGAGAAAACCATAGGTGCGCACACACACACACACACACACACACACACACACACATACTTGAAAAGGCACTTCCTCATGACATTAATGGAAAAACTGAGGAGGAAGGGTGGGGGCCTTGGAGGAGGTTGTGGGACCGTGGCCTGAATACTCTCGGCAGATCCGTGTTGTGTGTTGGAGATGTATGGGGGCTGAAGCACACCCATGAAGGTGGGGAAGAGGAACTGGCTGTTTGAGGTGGTAAGAGAAGGAGGTTGGGCAGGCAATGGACATTCAGGAGCATAGGGTATCACTTCTCCAAACAAGTCTATCTAATCCTCATCCAAAAGTTCTCCAAGTTCCTCCACATATCCTCCAGAGGCCAGGCTTCACTCACTCGCAGCGGCGGGGCTATCCTCCTCCAAGCCATCAATCTCCTCTAAAACTCCCTGAGCTGACTGTGTATGGGCCGAGGTGGAGTTACAGGAAGGGTTAGGGTTAGGGTTAGGGCTGTGTATGGGCCGAGGTGGAGTTACAGGAAGGGTTAGGGTTAGGGTTAGGGTTAGGGCTGTGTATGGGCCGAGGTGGAGTTACAGGAAGGGTTAGGGTTAGGGTTAGGGCTGTGTATGGGCCGAGGTGGAGTTACAGGAACGGCAGCCCAAAGTGAAGCCGGTGGATCCACACTCCAAAGGAGAGATCCGAGGCAGAGCCGACTTACAGCACAACAGCGAATGAAAAACAGGTGCGCTCTAATCAGTAACATAATGAGTGACCACGACAACTAATGATGGCGGGAATATAGGAACAAAGACAAGCATACTAAACATCCAAAATGAAAGTGAATAAGGCAAAATGTGACAATATCAAAGTATCATGAAGGTCTAAAAGCTTTACAGCTACATCATGTCCTTTGTAAGTTCAAAACAAACACCTGATCTGCCTTTCCAGGGCTGCTGTGAGGCTTCAGTTGGTGATTGTTGTGGGGTGGTGATGGCGCAGTGGATCAGACACATGGCTTTGGTGTAAGAGACCTGTGAGACACCAATGTGTCCCTGAGCAAGACACTGAACCCCTCATTGCTCCAGAGGCGTGCAACCTCTGACATACGTATATAGCAATTGTAAGTCGCTTTGGATAAAAGCGTCAGCTAAATGAATAAATGTAAATGTTACATGTGGACACAAACAAACAATGGGTCTGTTTCATTGTAAGATAATTAACTCTTTCCCAGCCATTGACCAAATTCTGATCTGTCATTTATGACAATGCTTCCCCGAGATTGACAGGTTTTATTGGCTTTCCATGTTTCCACAGTAGAGGGCACTATTGCACATCTCCTGAAAGAGTACAGTCTATCAGTATCAGTACATCCAAACGCAAGCGAAGAAGAAGCAGAAACAAGCAACAGAAGCATCGCTGACGCCGACACATGTAAAATAACATGATCATCAAATATTAGACAGCATATACTGTAAATCAAAACTGCCTAACATTACTGAATCAAATGTTTAATTCATGAAGAGGAAACAACTGTGGATCATCGCTCTGAATCCCATCCAGATTAAGTCTTAGAGAAAAACAATATTTTCTCAGCTTTTTGTTTGAAAGAGTAAATGACGCTACAATAATTTTTGTAATCTTTTCTTTGTTTAAAAGCAGAGGCTCTGTTCTTTCTTTTGATATATTGGATGCTCAGATAGTCATGCAACAAACTATTCTGGGGACACTTTTACAGTGATGGATTATTTAACAGAGAATCAAACACTGTATCAACTCACACACTGAATGAGACACACACACATCAAATCTGAGAGTGTGTGTGTTTTAGTGAGGTCAACTTCCTTCAGCGATCTGCACTCATTTACTAGATAAATCAAAGTCCTGAACCGTCTGCTAAAAAAAGGACAGAAAATTGTCATTTCATCTTGCTGCTCAATAACGACGGCTGTGACACATAATGAGATGGTGCGGAGAAATGACTTTATCTGAGAACGCTCTGCCATCTTCCCACCAGAGGAAATGTTTCTGAATCTAAATGCATTTGAGTTTAGCATTTTTTACATTTCAAAAGAGACACTATTAAACATTTACCAAGTCGTATAGATGTCAGAAGACGAATTACAGTGAAAGTCAATGGTGCCAGTTCAGTCTGATTGTAATGTTCATTATGTCTGTAATTGCTGCAGTTAAGAGACGCTGTCACAGAAGCGGGAGTGGGAGTGGGTAGAAACTAGATTGAACTAAACACTCTCACAGCAAGACATGACACGACATGACGATACTTCGCAATGACCCTGTGTAGCACAGTTAGAATTGTGTTTTATTGTGAATCCTCCTGAATTCAGCAGCAGATGTTAATTTCATGTTGAAATAGTGCCCTCTCATGAGGTTTTTGGGGAGCTGCAGACAAACATTTTTTGAGGGAGTATAACGTACGTAACACAGCAGTTGCTATGGGGGATGCACGCTGTTGGCACATATATTCATGCTCCATCTCATTCTGGTAATATTTTTGTGATTGTAATGCAAAATGAGCAGTGAGTATTGTGCGTTTAACATTTGGTTTAACCAAAATATACGTAGATTTGATCAGTTCTGCCCAGGCCCACACAGAATACGCGCCTGCAGACTTCCGCAGATTGTAGTGCCCATCATTGGCAAGTACAGTCTGTGCAATTGTGAGGGGTTGTACTGTAGTAGTCTATATTTTCTGCCGCACGCACAGGCTCAAGCTGAAATGACTTCTCTGTCTATTCACTGCCGATTATAGTATCGAATCGCTATATTGACTGAACAAGACAATATATATCCCTCGTGTTTTAGTAACAGTTTCTTGTTGAATCCGGCATTGAACTCGTGGAGATTCTGGAAGCTGTCTTCCGTAAATGCGCAGCACAGAGAGCTAGATTACGATCGCCATTTTCAGGAACATAATCAAACATAAATTGTATCCATTGTTGACGAAGTACGGCGTCCGTGGGAAGCTCGAACACAGAAGACCTGACAGCTGGATGAACAACACACTCGACGAGCCGCAGAAATATGGTCATGGCCTTTCCTGCATATATTTACGGGTTTATGATGTATAAAACACGGGAAGTATCTCATTTTAGTCCCAATCAAGACGTTTATGTAGGCATTAAACTTCCTGGTTTTTAAAAGACGATATCTCTGCTTGCACTGAACTTTCAGCGCTGCAACTTTGCAGATACTGTTCATGCACCATCAGCAACATTACACACTATTGAAAATCACAATCACCCCCCCCCCTAACAGTGTAAACTTGAAATTATTCAGTGAAAGATATTTATTCAAATGATTGATTAATAAGTCTTTTAATTAACAGTTTTCAAAAACTTTATCAGTAAACGAGACGATCGAGTTGTAGTTTGTTTTAATTACTCGTTGCAAATGCGGTGAGCGACTGACACAGATGTTTACAGGCTAGTGCTGTGGGAAACATCACCAACAGAGAAGAAACGAGGAGGGAAGTTTTCACGAAAAGATACCTACCTATTCATTAGTCGCTGTACTGGCAACCATCACATGCTAAAATAAAGATGAGGACTAGAATTACAGAGAAAGTGGTTTGTTTTTCAGCAGTGATGGAACGCCACGAGAAGAACATCAGCGTTTTCTGCAATGATTAGCAGGAGTGGTAAAATGCATTAAAGTATCGCAGTAGTAGAGGTTTCACGAAGGCGAAATAAGTGTAATCGCGGCCCTAGTTAGCCTAGTTGACACGCTAGCCTAGTTAGCCTGGTTATCCCAGTTAGCATCAGCATCAGGCTTCAGCGATGGTTTTATCTTCCTCTTGTCACACACACCGGTGCGGATTGCTGCGGGACCGTCGAGAGTCTCAGTGAAGAGATCCTGCTACTCATCTGAGAGAGGAGAACAGACGGAGAACTGTGAGAACACAGGCCGCGCCGTCATCTGACGAATATTAATGAGCACAGCTTGTTCAGAGCGAGGTCCAATATGGCTGCTCTGTGCAGTTTAGATCAGAGCATGTGTTAGAACATTTGGTACAGCAGAACAACTCACACACAGCCTGACGTCCCGACTGGTGCTCACATCACCCTTCAGATTAGCCCGTATGCAGAGTCTGTCCCGTTCACAGTTGTCCACTGTAATGGGGTCATTTAACAGATGCCTTTACCCAGAGTGCCTTTCAGTAATCTCTCACCTGAGGGTCAGGGTCTTCCCTGCTGATGTCCAAGACTAACCTCAAATGAAAATATGGGCTGACCCATAACCCTATACTAACCCTAAGTCTGTCACAGTTTGCTCTTTGTGTGTGTGTGAGAGAGACACTCATCTGCGTCTCACTATATGAACACATGAACTGAGAGTCATCTGAGAGTCACTTCAGCATTTCACCATTTCATCTCAGAAAACTGATGATGCACACAAACTCACAGCTCTTCAGCACACGGCAAAATAAAAGTCTGCTTTATGACAGAAATATAGTACTATTGTAGAGTAGAATGTACCACTCAAAGTACTAGTGATAATACCGGTAGTAAACCGGTCCCTTCCACTTCCAAACAGATAAAATGGACAAATACTCTTAATGTTTCGATCCCATTTGTCTTGTAATGCTGCCCGAATCACACACGGTTCCTTCGTTGGCCAGAGGAGAACTGAGACTGAGTCTGGGTCTGGGTTCTCCCAAGATTTTCTTCTCCATTCTGATGATCCCTGACGGAGTTTGGGTTCCTCCACTGTTGCCTTGCATTTAACATTTAATATTCAACAATATTATCGATCTGTGTTGTACTACTTTCATGTTATCACTGTGAAGCTGCTTTGATACAATCTGTATTGTAAAAAGCACTATATAAATAAATGTGACTTGACTTGACTACTAATACTACTAATACAAAATAATCATACTAATACTAATAATTTAATAATATTATCAAAACATTATTTTTAAAGAATATATTAAAATATTTCATGCATGTTTTAATTTAAGCAATAAACCTCCTTTATTTGCCAATATAACACAGTTTTTGTTAATACGTTTTTTTTTTTCCAAATTCTAAAACACCAAATCCAGAAAATTTAAAATGACACAGAAGGTCTGGGAAAATAATAAAACATTTCATATAGAGCATGTTATTTAAATTTCAATAAATTATTAAATTATTAATTATTATATTAGATTTTAGATACTAGATTTAGAATTAGATTGATTAAAACATTAAAATGGAATCCAGAGAAAAAAGAAAAACAAGGAATTTCGGAACAAATGTCCTGGATTTCATCAGGGCTTATGAACGCGATCCGAGAGACCCGAGAGACGAGTGAATGAGGAGAGAGAGGCCGATTCGCTCAGCCGGTGTCTCAGAAGGTCATATTTCCTCTTATTACGCGTGGCCGTGGCGTGCCAGAGTAACTGATGGTTGGCAAAGGTGCATGAAGAAAAGCCTTGATCTTCCAAAGCATCATTAAATAAGACCTTGTTCATGTTGCTTCTGTAATAAAGTGCTGCTGCCTCACCGAAGACCCCAGGCAGCTTCATCTGGCACATATACACATATTAAATATTTGTTTTAGTCTCATGCATAATACCAGATTAACACGTGTACTCAACAGCAGAATCCACACTACAGAGCCACTCCGTTGAACAAAACTAAAGATCTGGTGCTCCAGTGTTCTGGGCTTTGGGCCGCTCGTCGGTCCAGCGTTATGCAGCTGCGGCTCCGAAAAACGAAAATGTATTTTTCAGCTTCTAACAGCGCTAATGAGCTGTGCACAGAGTTTTGCTTTCAGAAGTCAAGTTGGAGATAAAAGAAGGATGAGGAAGTAGGTCAACGCTGCTCTCTCCCAAAACAGCAGAAATCCACTTACAGCAGAAGTCTGAGACGCCACGCTTCCAGATCTGGAGCCGAGAGACAAACCTGAGGAATATTTATACTCTTCAGAGCCGTTCCTCAGTCCCGTCACACTAGCATGGGTCTCTCGAGTCGGGCCTGGCCATCATCAATGTCCATAAACACATCATACAGTTAAGACTCTCTAATGAATATTCATGAGCAAATATTATGAATGTTCATCCTCTCAACCGACAGTGAATCTAATAAACATGGAAAAGACCTATAGGCAACAGTCTGTGGGGGGCAATAATCATTTCATTTGCACTTTTACTTTCATAAGTGAACACTAAATTGTAAAAAACTGTCTCTGTCTCATGTCAATATGCCCGTCATTTCTCTGCATCTGATCAAACCTGATCAAACCTGACCATACCTGAACAAATGTGTTCAAACCTGTAAACAAACATGTAACCAAAACCTTTGTGTGTGTGTGTGTGTGTGTGCGTGACCTACACACGTGGTCATAGGAACTTCAGCGAGTCTCTGTTTACCGTTTAATGTCGTGTATAAAAGGTGAAATGACTTGACCTGAAAGTATTTACGTATTTTCTAAAGCATAAAGCACAATTACACCGAGAATCCTCCATTTGATGAATGTTTTGCGTTCAGCATATTTGCAAGGCTTTCATGAATTTCTTTGCCTGAATCACATCTTTCTGATTACAGGCTCAATCCTCCACAACCAGATGTTGTTGGTTTTGTGTTTTCATCTGAACGCGTGTCAGTCTGTATCTCAGCGCGGGTTGCAGGCGTGCAGAGATCAATTAAGCCTTTTGTTTCCATAGCAAACGGATCTGCAATTACACACACTCATTTAAACACAGCATGTGAGTATGATGAAGAGCTGAGAAACCCCACTGATGCAAAGTAATCTTAAATCACTGCAGATGTGTGTGTGTGTGGGTGTGTGTGCGAGTGTGTGTGTGTGTGTGTGCGTGTGTACGTGTGCACACGCGTGTGTGTGGACAAGAATAAAAGAGGATGTGGACTCGTTTAGGAGGATAATCTGTTTCCTGAGCCATTGTCACTAAACGAGACAGAATCTGCTTGTTAAGGGAGGCTTCGGGTCACACATGCTCTCTGAGCCTCTATTTAGCAACACAAAGCCTGCAATTATTGCTGTCCATTTGTGAATTTGCACTGTAATTTAGCTCTGAGAAATCTCTGCCAGTGGCTGCAGCTCACAGTAACAATGGCTGTGTTTCCGGCCCGAGATAATGCCGTTTACTTTTCCTTTTTCTATGCGACTGTCACCTCTTCTACATTACTGCCAGACTGCCTGGTGGCAAAACATAAAGCTCCTCGGCCACGAGCCGAAATCCATGATGAAATCATGTTCAACTCCAGGGCAATCGGACACTAGGAGTCGGTCCTGCCATACGAGTGTCTGTGGACGGCATGACTGCGACCAAGCTCGTGATCGTCTATCATCTCAGCCCTTAAAACTCATCTCTGATCACCAAAATCACAAATGTAAACAAATGTACAATTAATCATCATCTATTACTAAATCAGGGAGAGGGTTATAAACTACTCTGTAGGAAAGATAGACATCAACCCATCCATACATCCAGGCAGGGTTAGAGTCGCCGGACTCAAGAGAACACTCGGGACAGAAGGCCAGTACCTTACACACACACACACACACACGCGCAGACACTGGGAGAACGAAGATGGACCTTCTTCTGAGAGGACAACACGCTGCTTTAAGAGCCCACAACCGATGTTTAGGCAGACATTTAAATATTTAATAAATTTCTAAATGTCTGAAAGCGTCTGCATGCAGCAGTACAGCTGGGCCAGAAAATTACTGTAATTTGTTCTCTATAAATGTCAGGAGCCCCGCCGCCATCAGCGTACCAACCTCAGAGTTGGGCAGCTCCAGCTTCCTAGAAAACCACAGATCAGACCGAATCCTGATCAAATCCTGATCTAATCCTTATCTAACCCTGATCATATACTGATCAAATCCTGATCATATCCTTCATGATCTTATTCTGATATAATCCTGGTCATATCCTGATCTAATCCTGGCCAGACGAGGAGAAACACTCAGACATCCTGACAGATCTGAGAACAGAGATATGTAGAGGTATTGCTGGAGGAAGAGAACGAGACACAGGAGAGAGTTTGTTGACAGATCTGGTTGGTCACAGTGTCAGAGGGATTATGGATCTTTCATAATTAAAAAAACAAAAATAACAATAATAAAAAAGACACTCTGAAGACTAAAATACTTTTGTTATCTTAGTTATAGTTGAGTCCCTGATGCCCTGGAGCCTCAGCGGTGCTAGAGCTGCATTTAAAAACCTGTTGTTCTGAAGCGAGGTGTGTATTGATTGTTCATTGATGGTATAAAGTTAAGCCCCCTTAACAATTTGACATCCCCCTCAGTCTCTCCTTCCTGCAGCCGGGCCTGTCTCGACACAGCACCATCACCATCAGGATTGGTCTGCATTCATTCATTCACACTTCAGATGTGTTCCCTCAAAGTGTCCTTCAACGCAGTTCTCGTTCCCTCGAAAGGGAACATTAGATGTGGTCTTCATCTTTTGCTCAATATTACAAAGAGATTCTTTGTTCCTATGAAAACACGAGAACTCGCAACTCGACAGAGAACCGCAGATAAAGTGAATTTGAATCGACTCGCATGGACTGGATAAACTCAAGAGGAAGATGATTTGATTCTGATTCCAGTAATGACCATTATGCTATAAGATTTCTGAAAATGAAAAGTACAAATCAGCAGCTCATCCGTTTTCTAGGAAAGCTATCATCATCATTCCCAATCGATACAAACAGGCTCAGTGGATCCTGTACACAACAGACCCTAGAAGACAAATAAAGCCTGTTATTTGCTCTGAACTGATTGAGAGACGTCGGCGCTCACATTCAAAGGTAAATCCATTTCAAAGAGATGAAGAAGATTAAACCATATGTAAGTGCTCAAATCTTAAACCTCAATGGACAGGACAGAATAGTGATAATTCAGGGATCGGCAGAAGCCTCATTTACAGTTACTTCCCAGTTAATGTAAGATATTAAAAGGTTCAGCAGATACAAAGCATGTACAGTCCCCAAATGTACAGCAGAACGAAAGTACCAATAAAACAATTCAACATTGTGTGCAAATAAATCTACGGCTAGTTAAAGGTTTCTGAAAGCTGACCAATGTCGATTCATTATGATGAGGATTGTATTATCTGAGCGAATCATGCTGGCCTTTTATCTGCCATGTAACTCTTGCCCTGTAACTTGGAAAGCTCAGCTGAATACAGATAAGACTTCCTCAGAGTAACGATAAGCTTTCTCTAATTGAGAGAAATGATGTAATATTGATCTGCTGTACAGCCTCGCAGCGGTGACATTTACCAAACAGCAGCGGTCGAGGAGCCGTGGGGCGGGGAATCGACTCGTGGAAACCCAGAGCGTCCGCGCAGTTGTAGAATTAACTAGAATTCTGTGCACTAGCACATCATATCAGGCGGATTTGCAATGTAGAAAACAAACTAAAACAAAACTAAAACTAAAGAGAAATATGACATTAAAAAAAAACTGTACATGCTGTAAAATATGATTGAACTATATTTGATACATACCGTTGCCAAATTTTGGCAAAAAATTTTCTTTATTTTACAGTAAAGATGTTTTCCCATTAAAAATACTGACAATTTTACAGTTCAGATTTGATTACATTTTAGTCATTTCAAAAAGATAACCGAGAAAAAATAAATAAATAAAAAATAAAAACTAACAACACGTAGGCTTTTCCAGAAATGATAATAGCGCTTGTGATAATAAAGTTCATGTTTTAGTCTTTGATTCATCAAGATGCTCAGCTGCACCAGAACCAACACCACCAGAACCAACACCATCTCAACACCGGAACCAACACCACCAGAACCAACACCACCATAACCAACACCAGAACCAACACCACCAGAACCAACACCATCTCAACACTAGAAGAGCCATTCTACCGAAAGGGTGACATTTTTGTCCCCAGGACATGAAAATTTACTCGAAAATACATTTTATTATTAAGCAAAATGTCATGCACATTAAGCTAACTACAAATAAAAAAAAACAATTCATCTCAACACCATCTCAACAAAATTACACATGGATAAACACAAGAAGAGGAGACCAAGCTTCTTTCTTGTGTTTATTATACAGAATTGTAATATATTCAAACTGAATTGCAAATAGCAAGAAGAATAAACTAACCACAATAGTGTCATCCGTACCAACCTTCTTTCCATCCCCCTGGGGTTAAACACTGTAAACTCTTATTACTCTGCGTTTATAAGCAACATCTTCAGGCCTGACCGCTCTGAAGCACAACTCTACCGTACAGTGCTACAGTAATCCACCAATCCACGGCTGACCCACTTGCCAAAAGGGTTCTTGTTGAGTCTCTGGCAATCGTGTTTGCACATTGTTCTGGATTCTCAAGAGGTGCATTCAGATGGAAATGAAAGGCGGGTGACATTTAGCGAGTGAGTCAGGCAGTGTTGGGTGGCCGTCTCTCGCGCCCGGGTGTCCGACCTCATCGCATCAGCGGGTCGCCCGCGGTCATGGGTTCGGCTGGAGCGCCGGAGGGCTCGGCTGAGGACCACAGCGCTCTGGTTATTACAGCAGCCAAAGAGAGACGTGGACTGAGACACGTTTCTACAATTATATATCTTTTATTCATTATTATCAAGCCAGAAAACTTAAGATGGTTTGTCTGATCATTTGCCTTTTTCTCATGCAGAAGCCCCAAATGAGGCAAACACTTCCATCTAGATATACAAATCCATTTTTATATCAACATAATAATACATCCAGCTACGTTACAAGACATATCGGCTTCCACAACCTTACGATCTTAGTCAAAATACACCAGTCAGAAAGTTATGAACAAAACCGAAGGCAAAGACTATTTGTCTCAACACTGACCAACTTGAATTATTCCTCATCAAAACTGTCCTTCATCTGACAGATTAATTTCTGCATCTTAGAGATACTTCTCTTCAGTGAGAATATTCAGGGTTCCTGATGACGATCGGCTTGAGCTCCAGATCAACAACATCTACTTAATCAATGGAGTAACTGTGGTGAGCCGGTGGTGCGATTGCTAATGAGCAGCACCTGTGAAGCACACCGGTCTCGCATCTCTCACGGAGGAGCGGAGCTATAAAGGGGGAGCGACGGAGTGGATGATCGAGAGAGGAACAGGCCTGCTTTTGTTTGTGTTTTATACTTCATTTTGGTAAGCCAGCAGTCATCCGTGCTGCTGGCAGGTAATTTGTTTATTTTGTTTAAACAAAGTTTTATTTTTGATTATTATCCGGTTCCTGCCTCCTTCTTCCCTGAACCCTGTTACAGTAACATATATACCAAATACATTACAGTTTGACTAGTTAGAGGAGAACTGGCCCCTGGCATCGCCTCTTTCTCCATTATCCGGAGATCACAGAGTTTTTTCATTCTTATGCCTTAACCGCTGATCTGCACTTCTACTGGAGTCTCGAGTCTCAGCACTCGTGGTTTACTGGAGTTATTTGCAGGGATCTGAGCCGGGTTAGTCTTTGTGACAGCGGCATCATTCATGTTCACTCAGTCGAGTCAGTGTCTCTGACACTCATTTAGCCATAAACGACCATGAAATGCAGCACATAAAAGCTCTATTGTTTTACAAAGGTGCCATTCTGACACATTACACAGGTGATCAAACACAGCACGTCCATCTCAGCGGAGCGCAGAAACATACACTGAGCACCACACACACACTAATGCCAGAGCCTACACACACTTTCACAGCAACGTAACGTTAGATCCGCCTTACCCGTCTGCATCTCCATGACGCTCAGCTTGTTCTCGTACGGGAAGAGGATCTTGGGCGGCTTGTCAGTCAGTGGCGCTGTGCGGGAAAACAGACAACACAGATAATCAGTTACGAGTCAATGCTGTCATCTGTCTCTGATATCGCTGCATAAACAAACGTTAAATGCTAAACGACAGTCATTCTCAACTGTCTTTGACAAGGACCATCACACTGGTTATCAGAACTGGAAACGCTCCATCAGTCAGGGGCCTAAACTATAGCAGATCTCATTCCTATCAGTGATCAATTAGAAGAATCGAGTTTAAGAGGCTTGATGACGCACATGACGATGAGTGTGTCAGCTGACGAAGCCCACGTTCAGAAGAGCAGTGTGACAGGCAAATCCCCCACAGAGAAAATCACATTATTGTAAAGAGTGTTTCACCACAAAATATGCATTGATTATTTAGTTTCATGTAAAACAGATTCTGTTCAACATCCATATAGAGGGAGTTCGGTCACAGAAACTGAGACATGTAGAAGAGCAAGAGTATTTGTGGCAGTTTGAGCCACAGTGAATGTGTGTGTGTGTGTGTGTGTTGGCATCCCTCACATGCTCCTCCTGTACTGTATATCTCTCCATCACTCCTCCTGTTGTCCTTCTGTATGGATACATTATTCCACATTCTATAAATGTTTAACCACTATTAGAAAGATTCATTCATTCACTGGCAAACTAAATGAGCATAAATCTTAGCTGGGCTCTTGTTGAGTTTAATGAGAGCGAGCGCGGTCGTCTGATGTGCCAGGTGTTCGCTCAGATCCTCCATCATCACGGCAGCGTGGGTTTCAGTTAGTGAAGTTTGTCAAGGGCAGAACTCAACGTGGCAGCTTTCACTTTAATGTTCTGGCAAAGAGAACAGATGGCTAATGTGTGGCGCTCACATCTGATTGGCCAGCTGAGATTTCCAGATAGAGAGAGAGAGTTTCCCTCGGAGCACTCCAAACATTTGCGTATAATCTCCTGCAAACATCTTCTTGTAGACTTCTGGAGTGGAAGCGTCTGTTATCTGACGGCCTTTGTGTGTTTTGTTGAGGCACAGACACTGACATTCATGCATATTCATCCAATTAAAACAATCAAGTGCCTCGTTTTGATTTCCTCTATAAACTCTCCACACGAGTGGCGTTTCAGAAACAACACACTTCTTCATGCCGCAGCGAGGGGACATTTACTCTATCTCTTAATTAAAGATCATATCACAGCATTTCCTTCACAAGGGAAGAAAATTTCACTTCAAAGAAAGAGTGAGAAAAATCATTTCTGTAAGTTCACCAACTGGAAATGAGGCAAACTTATTTGCATGAGAAAGATTGACGTTTTTAATATCCAGAGCAGCGTCGGCTGGATTGTCGTCGTTGGATTGTCGAAGGAATAAAAAAACACTGTTGAGCAATGTCCTCATTACAGACAAAACAATGCGTAATTAAAGTAATCATGATTAATTACCATTCGCTCACCATTTGCACATCTGCTTAATTATAAGTTTGGGAAATTCCTCCACATCTGAGTTCAGGTTTGTGCGTACGCTTGTTCTGTGGCGTTGATGGAGCGCTTCTGACCGCATCTTCCTGAAGACGGCTGGACTAGCAAACGGCTGGAGGTTCGTCGCTCGCTCTAATCAAACAGAAGCGCTTGAGAATGGCCCGTCATCGCGGGGAGAGACGGGGCTGGACGTCTACGTGACACGAGCCGCTGC
The DNA here is from genome assembly GCA_038021265.1 of Cyprinella venusta. NCBI lineage: Eukaryota > Metazoa > Chordata > Actinopteri > Cypriniformes > Leuciscidae > Cyprinella > Cyprinella venusta. The sequence goes on along the minus strand of CM075879.1, from coordinate 31,543,315 downwards.
AGAAGTCCATCGAGTCATGAAGCCCCTACAGGAGGTGTGCTAGCAGGAGAACCAACATGTTCATTAAGGGGACGCGCTGACACCCCGAGTCTCTGGAGACGGACCCTCACGGGACGTTAACTGCAGTGTCAAAGCAGGTGGAATAATTAAGAGAAAAGAGAGAGCTCATTTAAAAGGGCTAAATCATGGCTGTAAGTTAATTATGTTGCCTTAGCGTACACAGGGGATTCCCATGGATTTCCTCTTAAGGATCTCATCAGCAAACACACACTTTTGAAAAAGAGCAAAAATAAGCTGCTTGATGGCCGCGATGTGATGGACAGGTCCGCCTGACGTCATTATTTTCGTGTCGTCATAGAGGAGAGGTTGACACATGATTGCTCAATCCATTCAGGAATTAAAGCGTTGTACACATATAAGAAGTCCGCTCGCGCAGGTGCGTCTCTAACGAGAGATCACGCGTCTCAGAAAGCCGATGCTCAGATCCTCATTAAACGGCTGATATGCTGGAAAGGAGACGCAGTTTTAGGGTGTAATTTGAGCTGCTCGCCGTTAACTGTGTTTATTCTGCAGAATTAATACCAAATGTTTGTCTCTCCTAAAGGGATATTTAGTTTCAAACTCTCTTTCTTCTGTGGAACAAAAAATAAAATATTCAGAGTTTGTTGTCCATACAGAGAAAGTCAGTCTTCAGGAATGATCTTCAAGATGTCTCTTATGAGTTGGTTAGGGGCAAGTTTTCATTTTCAAGAGAACTATCCCTTTAATGTGCCGTGATCAGTTTGTTGTTTTGAAACGCCACACTAACGGAAGGGTTAGCGCCCCCTCATCGTCAGTCGGCGCGGCGCGGGCCGGTCGGAGTCGTGCTGGAGAACGCCAGCGGCGGCAGGAAGCGCAGGGATCGATGGGGTTGTAATCATGGTCCGTGTTGATCGCGTTGGCTGTTGTAAGGCAGAGGGTTTTAAAGTTAATCAGCACAGAAATGTCAGAGGGCTTCTCACACACTCGCTCGTGTTCTGCTCACACTCTCACACACTGCGTCCTCGCAGCGCTTCTGGAGGGCCGGCGCTCACATCTATTCTCCGAGTGCGCCGGCGTAATCAAGCGTGACCGCGAGCGACTGAGCTCTTTAATTAGACAGACACGCATCCATTATTTATCCTTTTCTCAGAGGAGATTAGCTGGAGCGGGAGAGATATAGAGCGGCGTGTACCTGAGACGGGCGCTGACACCGGTCCAAGAGGCTCTGACAACACACAGCCTCACACAGTCCGGATACACACGTGTGTGTGTGTGTGTCCATATTCAGCTCAGAACTGAAGGCACACTATTGGAGGAGGTTTCTAATTAAAATAAATGAATCGATGTGAAGGTTCTAATGAGCAGATGCTAACAGTGCTGTTTAAGATGCTCTCATTAACCCGTTGGAAGGGCTTTTGATGGCAGTGTGTGTCGGGTCATCCTCTGGCCGATGAAAGAGAGCTGGAGAAGGTCGTGCGGCTCGTTTAGGGTCGAGCGACCCAGGCCTTTGAAGCGCGTCTGCTGGCTCGATATCCGCTCGATGGGCCAACACAGGGTTCCAGCGAAACGTTACCCCGCGGCTTTTGAAGTCACTTTGTTTGCGCCACAGAAAGCATTCATTAGGCTGAAGATCTTTCGAGAGCATTAGAAACATCTGACTGGCTTTTTGTATCCCCTGAACAAGAGCAACCAAGGTTATGCTATATTTGCTTTGAAAGTGAATGTGGTGGCTAGAAAACCCATGTGAATCTGCTTTCTGATGCACGTCAATGCGTCGGGGCTTTTTTTAGTGTCAGATGTGGGTTAGATTCAGACGGCAGACTAACAAGCGTGAAAAAACAACCTACAGAAAAACAGTGTAATCCAGCTGGGTTTAGCGCACCTTCTCCACTGGATGGCAAAACTTTGTTCTTAGTGTGTTTCCTTTGCTAATTTACAGAATCAGTGGGACCCAATTAAACCCGCGAGGAAGATGTGCTCGCTCCATACGGGAACAGAAGAACATGTTCGGAAGTGGATTCCTCTCAGAAGACTCGGGTCTGGGCCCAGCTGGAGCCTGTGATGTTCAGCAGCCGTAGAGAGAGCAATTACCTTCCCGTCTCAGTCCTGACATGTCTTAAAGAGACCCCAGAGCGGAGCATTAGCCATATATAGCAACTAGCCTAGCCTAGCCTAACCCTAGCCATACGGCAGGCAGAGTTACAGCTCACAGCGACGGCCACACGAGGACCAAACTGATGGAAAGGTCAACGGGACGAGACGCCTCATGCATATCGGGACACGGATCATTTATTGTAATTATTAGGTGAGGATGAATTGAACGTGTGTGTGTGTGTGTTTCTCCACAGATCTGTAGTATACTCTGAAATGACTGGAGCACCAGTCTTTTATTAGACTCACCGGAACAAACATGAAAACACACCAGGCAAAGACTCGCTCTCAGATCTGACAACATGGCATCATGACTTTTGCGTAAACATACACGTCACTTACAAGTCAAGTGGTGTGTTATCTATACGCATGTTGAGCTATCCGCGTGTATGCGTGTATGTCTACGCTGTTAAATGTCCGAACGAAACAAAGCAAAATGTAGATCTACATCTGGGGAGCGATATGTTTGTCCTAGGATGGTAGGGAAGACTCATTAATGCTATTAACCCCAGAGACGGGGCTGGGGTATGCCGTTCATAAACATGCCATAGATATGTCATACATACACCATTTCATGAGATCAATCTGGATCTGATCTGTAAAAGCCTAAATGACATACAATGGGCCAATGTGTAACAAAGAGCATAGCTAGTCTGGAATCTGAAATAAAGATAATCTCTGACAAGCCATTTTTTCTTGATAGTGCAGTCTAATCAGCAAAAAATCAGAAAGCTTCTGCTGTTTGTGAAGCCGCTTCGACCCCGCGGATCTACAGTCGGATGTCAGGTTTTAGAGAAGTGTACTGTACCTAATAAAGTGTGTATACACACACACACACACACACACAGGACAGACTTAATCTCTCAGGGAACAAGCGTTAATGAGAGACAGAGACAGCGAGAGGGAAGACAGCTTTCTGAGCAGAGAGCCATGCAAATATCTCATCCAGCAATTCATTTTTTTCTTCCCTTGAACCTCTCCCGCAGAATAATGATCCCAGATTCACAGCAGTCACCGGCAGTCTGCGAAGCAGAAATTGGATTTTGGATGAATGATCAGAAGGTTTACATTTCATCAAAATTCCCACGGTTTAAATTCAACCTTGCAGAGTCGGAAATGAGAGCAGCTCTTGTTCGCTTCACCTGCGCAAACACACACACAAACATACACTCACACACACAATAATCTAAATGTTTCACCTTTTTTCAATACTATATTTTAATTGCCATGACAATACAGCTGATTTGATTTGAAAGATTGAATTGAATGAAATTGAACGGAAAGAGAGAGAATTGTAAAGACTGTCCTCCATATTTACCTATTCATTTAACAAAAAGTACAAAACGTCCTGAACGTCCCGAATAAACTGCTGATATCCCGCCCAACGCCACACAACCACGAGTCTCGATAACTAACATATGCAGACACGCTCCACCTCCCCTGATGAACATATTCATGTTTTGGCATACATATATATATATATATATATATACACACACATGTAATATATTTTCAGATATATAATTTAAAATAATTTATAAAAGTTTTTTATTCACTTTGGTCCTATTTTCAGAAGTAAGATGTACATTTTCAAAACTCTTAGTGCTAATATCACAACAGATCATCAAAAGTGCACTTTTTTCTAATATTTCTTCATGTTTTCAATTAGTACAATTCACAAAATTACAAAGTATCCTTTTCACAACACAAACTAAGTGTTTCACCTACATTGTGTCATTCATATAGCTGCCTTTCATATAGCTCTTACTTTACAAATTTTGATTTGCCTCTCTTTTTGTTTAGTTTAATACATTTGTCTATTATTTTATCAAACTGATCTCAAACTGAATGGTTAATCAATGAATCATTTGGTAAACCTTTAGAATTTCATTTCAGCAATATACAGTATATGGATTTGCAGAAATAAAATGTGTGTTTGTATGAACAATTACGTCAAAATATTCACGATGAATATTTGTTATTGCTAATTGATTTCACATAGTGGTCAGAGAGGTGGGCATGGGTGAGGTCAGAGAGGTCAGAGAGGTGGGCATGGGTGAGGTCAGAGAGGTCAGAGAGGTGGGCATGGGTGAGGTCAGAGAGGTCAGAGAGGTGGGCATGGGCGAGGTCAGAGAGGTCAGAGAGGTGGGCACGGGCGAGGTCAGAGAGGTCAGAGAGGTGGGCATGGGTGAGGTCAGAGAGCTGGGCATGGGTGAGGTCAGAGAGGTGGGCATGGGCGAGGTCAGAGAGGTCAGAGAGGTGGGCACGGGGCTCATCAAAGGTTGGCTTTACAGTGTGGAGCATTTATTTTTTACAAGTTTGACTTCTCCTAAGAAAACCTCACACACAAATAAGCCAAAGAAGACTTATTTCCCTTCGAAAATATCATCTGGAAGGATGAACAAGGTCTGTTCCACTTGCCCTTGAAACAATGTGCTATTAAAACTACAGGAAAGTGTTCAATTATATAGGGATGATGTGTTCACTGACAGCTCAGGACTCCAGCTCTGCCTGAGAGGCAATTACTCCATCTTGGAAAATAAACAGCTAAAGTCTGGGCCATAAAAATAAAGCACTTCCCTTCTTCTCACGTTAGAATCTTTCTTCAATGATGTACCGCTGAATTTCATAAATAAACCAAAACCTGGAACACATGAAATATTCCTGACATATCTTGACGTTATGCATCTTATTTTGATTATGTTGTTTTAGTCTGCAATTTCCAAATGAACCTCTTGAGGCAGTCTAAACAATCACAGTAACGAGTGTTCTGGAAAATCTAAATCACAAGAACACTGAATCATTCTTTAATATGTTTGAAGTTGATTGGATGTCTGATATCATAGTGTTGAGGGGGGGGGGTTTGAAGACGGAAACACTGAGTGATTCCCAAAAGACGGGTTAAAAAGGCAAAAAACTGTCGGTGTGAAAGCAAAGTGTTTTTGGTGTTCATTAACAGCAGTTTAACACCCTGAACATCGAGACACAAATTGACTGATAATTTACCAGAGAGACGCATTAATTGATGATGTGTGATCGTCATTACAGATCCCAGATGTATGAATTCATGAGACAGCTGACATTTACACATACTCCATTAACACTTATCATGCGCAGGAGATAATGAAACGGAAACAATGGATGTGTTCTACACAGGAATAAGGACACATGCTGAGCTCAATGAATGTGTGTATTTTAACACACAATCTAATGCTGGCTGCAATCGAAACGGTCAGACTCCAACAGAAATGTGCCTCTGTCACCCCAAACCACACCTCTAGCTCCACCCCTAAACACACCACAAACCACACCTCTAGCTCCACCCCAAACCACACCTCTAGCTCCACCACTAAACACACCCCAAACCACACCTCTAGCTCCACCCCTAAACACCCCCCAAACCACACCTCTAGCTCCACCCCTAAACACACCTCTAGCTCCACCCCTAAACACACCCCAAACCACACCTCTAGCTCCACCCCTAAACACACCTCTAGCTCCACCCCTAAACACACCCCAAACCACACCTCTAGCTCCACCCCTAAACACACCCATAGCCCCACCCCAAACCACCCCCCTAAACACACCCCAGACTGCAGCTGTAGCTCCTCCCCTAATCACAGCCCAATCACAGCTGAGCTCAGCGTTCTGAAAGCTCCCTTCAAAGAAAATTGAATGATAACTGATGGACGCCACTGCACTAACCACCACACACTGAGATTGTGATTCATAGAGAAAATGGAACATGTTAACAGCCATTAATGTCTGAAAAGAAGGAAACAGGGCATTCATGTGCTCCTGTAGCTCTTTAAAACAGGCCAGAGAGCACACGACTGGACAGCTGTGGCAAAGATATTCATTTCACACAGCAATGAAAGTGCAGCTAAAAGAAAGAAAACACATCAAATGGCCTTTTACTCACTGACTCACTTTAAGACATGTGCAGAGTGCTTTCTGTGAGAGGAGGAGGATTAAAAATGAGAGAGAGAGAAATCACAGTCACACGAAGTTTCATATATAAACCTTTAACCAAAAGAACACACCTGGTTTCTTAAGCTCAAGCACATCAGGACGAGAGACTAGATTGCAGAGAGACGGGAGGACATTTCAAAAATGTCGTGTCCTCCAGAATATTTTGTTTTATGAAAATCTGAACAAGCAATATATCAAAAGAAAGAATAAAGCCTCTGATTTTAAACAAACAAACAAACAAAAACAGTTTTATTCTAGCTTCATGCATTTTTTTATGAACACTTGAATGTGGGTTCATAAAAAAATAAATAAATAGAGGAATATTTTGAGCAAAAAGTTGAGAAAAAATGTGTGTTTGTCAAAGGCTTCGTTCGGACAGAATTCAGAGCAGTTATCAAACACAGATGGAGTCGATCGAGTCCATCTACACCTCAACGCTCCAGTCCTGGAGTCGACATTTCATTCGTAGCGGCCCTACCGTATAACATGGAAAACATGGAAAGCCGTCAATTTGCGTCAATGGCGGGATAGAGTCAATGTAATGGCCACAAGTCAGGGTGAACACAACGGTTCCAGGTCTAATTAGTCTGATTCAAGTTGGATGGAAACAGTCTCTGCTTATCAGAAATATCACAACAGATGTCAGCTCTTCTGTTTGAATTACAGCTCCATACATCAATGCACACTTGAGGAAAACCTCAGCCAGAGACACCGTCACTCACAGAAACTAGCAGAGCTAGCAGAACTAGCACAACTACCAGAACTACCAGAACTATCAGAACTAGTAGAACTAGCAGAACTACCAGAACTATCAGAACTATCAGAACTAGCAGAACTAGCAGAACTAGCAGAAATGGCAGAAATGGCAGAAATAGGACAACGTGTCATCAAAAAGAGAAAAGCAGGATATGAGAGAAGCTTACTTTCTGACAAAAGCCTCATCAGAGCAGCACTGAAGGCTGCGGCAAACACAACAAACACACATAACACACACACACATATCATACACACACAACATACACACATAACATTCAAGCATAACATACGCACATGACCTTTACACACAACATACACACATAACATACATCAATTGATAATAGGGTGATATTATATAACAATATCTTGATAACACTGTCATAAGCACAATAACAGAAAGAAATGAATGTTTGTCATGAACTCATCGCAGTGCATTCTGGGACTAATGAAGGTTTCTGTCCAATGGACAGATGACTTCAAATTACTCAACGAATAACAATTATTGATAATGTATTAAAATAATCTAACTCAATTAAAGTGCTAAAACACACCAAGAAGTGAAGTGAAATCATATTTCTTTATATTTAACACGCAGTTCTTGAAATGAATTGTTAACTGACAGTACATTCACATTCCCAGTCTGGAAAACAAGCAGTTTTGTCATGATGTCAGCAGCCTGAACATCTCCTCCTGTCTGGACCCGGTGAAGAAGATTTGAGGACACACACTGCACACACACTGCACACACACTGCACACACACTGCACACACACTGCACTCTCTCTCTCTCTCTCTCTCTGAGGACACGTGAAGTTTGAAGTCTTCAACCCGACTATCAACATTGTGTGAAACTCTGTATGGATCTCTGACCTGAATATGGTTCTGAGAATCCAGAACTCATGCACTGGCACTCCATCAGGATGGAGGATCCTGTGTAATTAATGAAGAACCCTTTAAAACAGCCCTTCATTTAGCCGGGCCGCACTAATGAGCTCTAAATATAACCACATTAGACATGCTCCTCCACGCTGGCCACTCATTTATTTAAAACTGCTCTGGGTTCAGAGGAAAAGTGCCTCCTCATCACATCAGGCTGACAGTGGAGCACACACGACTCAACTTCAGATCGGTTTCCCTTCTAAAAGAGTTTCTAGACTAAAGGAGTATTCGTGGCGAGGCCGAGGGCGTGAGAAAGCGTGACGAGAGTTCCCTCGTCTGGACTAGAAATTTCTTTTTCCAATCTAATCAAGTCAAGAATAATTATAGATTTAAATTTTTTGTGAAAAATTGTACATTTTTTATGAATAATTTGTCATTGTTTGAAATGAATGGTGTACTGGAGAGGTATTATGTTCTATGATTTGCTCTTTGCTCAGGAGTATTGTATGGTGTTATGTATGAATATTAGTTTAAAGAGGGTTTTTCTGTATGTACATATTTTTTCTTCTTAATGTAGAATGATGTAATGAAATAATGTTTTATTTTTGATTGTAAAAAACTGTTTTCAAATTCAAAATTCTCTCTCTCTCTCTCTCTCTTCTCCCATATTTTTCTTCTCTCTGCATCAAACCTTCATTTGTTTCTCTCCTTCTTTCTGCTGCAGCTGTTCTCTTCATTTCTCTCACTATTCCTCCCTCTCTCTCACATGTAATAAGGCAGTACAGGAACCGTAAGCTGAGAATCTCTCTCGTTATTTTCCAATCAGTTGCTACGACGACAGCAGTTTGATTGACAGATCTGAAGTTCATCTGACAGTGACGTGCTGAGCCACAAACACCACAACACACACTAAAAAAACACACACAAAGTGAGCACTGAATCATCTATGCTCATATTACAAAAGAACAAGAGAAAAAAAATCGTAATAAAATGTTGACATTAAATATTGATTTTTATGTGGGATGAGCTTCCCTGTTCCTGTAGATGGAGAGGATGGGGAATAAGTCTCGCTCCGCCTGCACAAACACACTCGAAAGCTTCAGTGTTTCCTCCAAACCCTCCATGATGAAGCACACACTGCCTGTGACCCTGCCGACCCCTCTCACCCTAACATAACCCTAACCCTAACCCTTCATCTGATGATCAGTGGAGCTCACAGTGACCCGTGGAATAATGAAGATCACACCGGAGACAGAGCTCAGATGTTCACACACACACTGAGGCAGATCTTTCCTCCAGATCTCTGTTATATAATAACGCTCCATCTGTGTTGAATCCTCTCTCGGCGCAGGATCAGGCTTAGGTTAGGGTTTGCCATATTTCTCTGGCAAAGGCCCAATATTGACCCACTCACGTCCTAAAGCAGTGTAAAATAATACCAAAACTGAATTATCACGATCACAAAGCGGAGAAATAAACAGAAGCTGTGGCATTTGAAGCCCATCCCAGGAGCATGAAGCTCATTTCTCAGTCATTATATAAGAGAGACGAGATCGTAGTTCACTCTCTGAGCCGAGTGACGTCCACTGGGGCCAACGCTGTCCTGGTCAACGAGATATATCAACACACGATTCAGAAACACACACACACAACCGTGCAGATATCCAGAACAGCACGATCGCCAGTGTGATTTATGCGCTCGTAAGCTTTACATGTCTTTTATATTTTTTCTTCACAAAATAAAACGGTCCTGAAAGCAGGAGTGGATCCTCACCAGCGAGAGGCTTCCCTAACCAGAGCAGTTCTGGACAAACACAGGCAGGAGGTCAGACTGAACATCCACACTGATGCTTCCCAAAGAGCTGTACTCATATGAACGCTCCTGATGAGAAAATAAACACTTCTGTCCATGACTAAACGTATTTCTGAATGTAATGGCTCAGCACACATGCACACTGCTCGTCCTGAGCGCATATTTCTCGACAGAATGACAATAAAAAACCTTGAACCATCAATAGACTGAAGCGTTTATTCAACATGTCAATCTTTCTCAGCGTTGACGTCAGCATTAGGCTGGTAAATTGTAAAGGACTTGATGTGTTTTCTGTTTGTTCTATTTAGAATAAATAACAGTGCAGTTTCTCCTTCTGCCGCCGAAGACGTTTCCTGCATTGGAACTGAACTGGAAAGGCCTCATAAAAGCTGAATTGAATGTAAATGGAAGCAGCAGGAAGGGCGTGTGACGAATGTCCTTCATCAGCAGAGTATGAATTAAACTGGTCATGGACTTTTGAAGAGCAGCCAAGTTGAGGCTCTTAACGCTGTTTCCTCCTGAGCACAAGCACTTCCTGTGCAGATGAGCACTTCCTGTTCATGAGCACTTCCTGTGCAGCTCAATATGAGGCTAATGAAGGTCATGGCAGCCGTTACTGACGGGCCTCAGCAATGCAGGATCAGATCAAGATCACAACCCTAACACACAATCCCTCAAAACTCACACAGATCAGATCAGATCCAAACCATAAAACACGGGCGCTGTACCAGTTCAGCTTCTGGAGGACCTCGTTCCTGCACACTCGATCCGACACAGACGTGAGCCTGTCCGTGGGGTGTGAGCTGCGGGAACGCTGGCCTCCAGGAGCCGGACGCGACGGCCCGGGATCAGACGAGCTCATCTTACCTGTGACGGACAGATCCGTGGTCCTCCTCACCACAAAACTCCCAAACTGTAATTCACAGGTGTAATTCCCAATGTCGTCTTCCCGCACGTCTTTGATGGAGAGCACGTCGGCCTTCCTGACCACGCTCGGCCTCCACTGCTTCGCCCGGCACTCCTGCATCCGGAAACAGAGCTGTGTTTAATGCAGATCGACCTCGTTAACGAATTGCCTTCAAGTGGGCGGCTCTCAGTGATGTCTACAGACCGCAGCGTTACTGATTTCACACTCGACAATGTTGTGATAAAAACAGCTAGAATCTCATCTATGAATTGTTGCCTTGGCGACGCCTGCCAAAATGCCTGTCAATCATTTGTTTACCGCCTATTATTTTCCATGTAGATGAGCAGATGAGTTCATTACTAAATCAGTGAACCATGAGAAATGATAATGCAGTTAAGCAGTGTTAATCTCAGCAAAGATTACGTTGTTTATTGTCAATGATAGAACAGACACAATTCATTGATTTGAATGAAAACATCCCACTTTTGTATGATTAGACAAAAAGACCACTATAAGATATCAAAAATGTTTTTAGAAGAAGAAGGAAATGATTCAAGAACTGTAAACGAGACCTCTTATAGCCACGGTTTGGAGACTGATAGTGATTCAGATCAAATGAGTCATTTGTTGGAGAATCAGACCGTGGGTTCATCGCTCGCTCTCTGTGCCGGATGCTGTGATGCTAACCGAATCCAGTCATGTTTCCGGCACGAACGTCCACAGCGATCATCTGTCTTTGATTCAATTTAGCCGGAAACTAAAGTGCAGCAGACGTTTAATTTGACACGCGCCTGCTTCAGATGAATTAGTGCGAGTGTAGTCTCACGGCGGGCAGAAACTGACCAGCTCCACGTTTCTCTGGCTCATCTTCTGCCTCAGGACTGATGAAAGGTCTTTTTTCTGCATTATAGCTTCGATTTATACCTCTGGACGAAAACGGTAAAAGCGTGTTTTTGGTAAGATGGAGATGACGATGATAGGATGGAAACAAAATGAAGAGTATTGTAGAAAAAAATAAACAAGGTGACCGTACCTTGTACCAGGTGATCTCTGGCTCTTTCCCGGACTGTGTGTAGTCATCTATATCAGGACAGAGGATGTCTTTGCTCTTGCTCAGCTCGGCCTTCTCGAAGTACCTCATCTTGGAGTTGTAACAGAGACCTGAGTTGTTCTCGGCCACCGTGAGCGACATCGACACTTTCATACAGTACGTGGAGTTCCTGCAAAACACACAAAACCAACACCATCAACAAGCTTCACACACTACACACACACACACACACAGAGACAGGCAAAAGGAAATCAAATGTCGGCACTTTCGTGTCGATCAGCAGGAGATAGGAGTCTCACAGAAATCCCCTTAATCGCTGAAACGAGTCTTTATGGGACTAATGCAGTAAACGCTCAGTCACAAGGGTCGGCCGTGTTTTCCCATCGTTCTCAGCAATTGTTTCTTTGCTTGTCTTCGGTTCCAGACATCTCAGATCAGCAGAAATGAGAGCAGGGAACCAGCAGGCCATTGCTCAGGTTTGTTGAATGATGCTCTCAGCGGACGCCTCTTACTGCCACGATTGAATTTATTGGAAAACAACTCCCTGAACAGAAGAAACAACACAATGCAGAGCGGAGAGAAGTGCTGACTCGAAGAGTGAACGTTGAGGAGCCAGAGAATGAAAACTAAAGCTTAACGTCCCTTCACAACATCTTATCCACTCTTCCGGCTTTAAAACAGGGTCTTATCATTAGTCTGCGGGTTGATTCTCTGGTGAAATAATACAACACTGTTCCTGTAGCACTAAACACAGCTCTCCTTTATACACAGGACAGCAGAAGACAGGCGGACAAAATCAGAGTCTACAAATGAGTAATGAGCCGTGAATGTGGCCCAGCAGAGGCCTCAGCGTGACTTCAAGACATTTAAATTAAGCTATATTTAAATAAACGTAATGACAATGAAAAAAACAAGTACAATCAAGATGTGGATGAAGTCTGGATGAAGACCCGGGCCTGTTTCCTCCTGGACATTTCATGTGTCTGATTTGTTAAAACAGCTTCATTCACACTTGCCCACATAAATGTGTCGCAAAATGAATATAAATCTGATCTTCAATTACCACATTTTATTTGTCATCAGCTAATTTCAAGATAAAAGACCACGATAGGACAGAGTGTCATCAGCAGTGGTAAGATCATTTAGTCTCGCTTTTTTAATGAAGATGATTGCGATTTGAGCATCTGCAACTTACTTTCTGTTTCATTTGTGCCAGTTTGAGTGTTGGCTTGCTGAGAAACACATTCGTCTGCATCTGGCGATGCGTGTTTTAAGCGATGCGTGCTAAAAACTACATATGTGGTTTCGACAACCAGATGTTTGAGTGATCGGATTTAAATCCGTCTTTCTCTAGAGCTATCCGATCAGAGAAAAGCATGAAGTGCCCGTGTGTAGTCAGGCCTAGAGTCGGCCCGTGCTGTTAGGTGTGCTGTCAGCTTGAGTAGGGCATTTTTATGAGGCGGAGATGCAAATTCAACATGACGTGAGATTATCAGACATATGGACACACCTGTGCAAATGAGTTCCCTCGAGTCTAGTGCTCTTAAATATTCTATCTGGCTCTGATACAGAAACAAACGATTGTGTCTGAGAACGGATGAGTGATGGATGGACGACACAGTGTCTTTATCCTCAACACCTCTCTCTAAACATCTGTGTGTGTGTGTGTGTGTGTGTGTGTTCTCTAACCAGCGAACCCCAGTGACCTAAGGAAAATGCGTTCAAAGCTTGAATGATGACACTTGTGTTAGGAAACTTAGTCCTGAGTAGACCCTCGTGACACGTGATTTTCAAAAGAGAGTCACACAAGCACATCAACACTTGCTTGTTCTGGCTTTCTAATGCTTGTTGCTGACTTTTCAACTTCAATAAATGTTCAGAATGACTGTTTAAACGAATACACTGTATAAATTCAACTGCCTCGATACACACGCAAACACACACACACACACACACCCCGCGGCGCTATCATTGGGCCTGGGCGGGCCTGGGCCCACCCATTTTAGGTCCGGGCCCGCCCATTTAGACACAGGTGAGAGATTGTCATCCTAGCGGTTCATCCAATAAGCAGCCCAAGGAAAGCTTTGAGTGGAATCTTCTCAGCCAATCAGCAGCTTCTACCCCACCTGTGGACTCTTGAGCCCGCTCACAGCCGCTGCATCGTCACCAGCAAGTGATCCGATGAAATAAATGACGTTGACACGAATATGCGAATATGCAGGCTGAAACAGATATGCATTTTTTGTGGCTTATTTTTACAAGCACATCCAGATTTCTGGAGGCGCACCTAGAATCAAAATCCTGGGGCTGCTAATGACACACACACACTCAGACACACACACACTCACAAAACAAATCCACTATATCAGCACACATTGTTAAATGCAGGTCTTGAGGGTAAATGGTGACTGTAGCACACATGATTTCAACTGAAAATGAAACTAAACTAAATATCTATTAAAATTGATATCCTAGCGGAGAAAGAGATTCTCAGCAAATCACCCCTTAACTGTCTGTTTCTGACTGACATATATACGTATAGAGAGAGAGCAGGTCTGCTGGAGGGGAATGAGGTAATGTGCTTGTGTTGTGAACGACAGGATCAGATGAACACGTTTCTCCTGAAGTATAGTTTAAGCTCCACTGAATTTCTTCTTCATCATTCGCTAGTGTTTCGCTTCAGATCAAAGGCTGTTTCAGTTCAGAGAGAGACTCCAACATCTCCTTCCCTAATGAGGGAACTAATGAGCCATTGATGGGGAACAGCCTTTCCCTGTGAGGTTAATGACGTATTACAGCACGTGATGAACGGCCTTCCCTGTTTCCGGTGGATTGAACTCAATGAACACACACATGCTGTTCTCAAACAATATCCACACTGAGGAACCAACGCTTGAGTCTGTCATTGAGTCTAGAGACGTGACCTGAATCAGAAACCTCATTATTGAACCTACAATAAAAGAATAGCATCAGATAAAGTGGAATGAAAGTATCTTCATCATCATCATGTTCTTTTCTCGCAGCTGTTATTTGTCTAGATGAGTGTCTGTATTCTACCAGCCCAAATTCTACCAAACCAACATATTATGCAACAACAGATTTCAATGAGAGCGAGACCCCAACTCTCTACACCACAAAATACCTTGTGTTTTAACAGCTTACAGTAAAAGTTCTCAATCCTGCCTCTTTCCATTCACCTTTAATCCATCATATTTCAAATCTGAATTAGCTGTGTATTCCCGATATGAGCGGATACGAGTGGCTCTGAACTCTCGTTCTTGAGTTCAGCTCCAACCTTTATCAAACTCTTCTGCCTGTAAGTCTCTACGTACTGTAGAGATCCTGAAGACTTGATCAGTTCATTTGATCAGGGTTAGATTTGAACTATATCAGCTTGTCGTCTGAAATCAAAGCGACCTGCTTCATTCACTGGATTGTTGTCTCTTCTAATCAATATATGTGATTGATGACATCGGTAATGTTCCCTTTTGAGGGAACTCGAACTGCGTTGATGAAGACACTTTGGGGAACGCCCTTAGCGCAGTGCATCTGAAGTATGAATGAAACTAAACCCATCCTGACTGGAGCTGTGGCATGACGTAACGTGTCCGTATCCACGGGAGCTACAGAGGGACGCCGGCACACAACAGAGTTCGCTTTTTGCTCATCAGCAAGTGCTCTGTGTCAAACTGTCTGTCCTAGTTGGTGTTGTTTGTCTGTATTAGTTTCGGACATACTTCAGATGCGTTACGCTAAGGGCGTTCCTCAAAGTGACCTCTCAGAGAACAGGGGTTACAGTCGCCTGGTCAGATGAGGAGGCAGGTAAATGGACTGCATTTATATAGCGCTTTCACAGTCCCAAAGGCCACCAAAGTGCTTTCCATATTGCCTCACATTCACCCACTCACACACACATTCACACACAGACGGCGGTGTCAGCCATTCAAGGGGCAATCCAGCTTGTCGGGAGCAGCTGGGGTTAGGTGTCTCACTCACACACACACACACACACACAGCTGGGGTCAGGTGTTTTGCTCATTGACATCTTGACTCTTGGTCAGGTGGAACCAGGGATTGAACCACCAACCTTCCAGTTTGCAGACAACCTACATCAACCACTGAGCCACTGATGAGTAATGTTCTGTAGTAGTGTCCTGTAGCTCGCTGGTCCTGAACCAGATGGATTCCACACACACACACACACACACACGTACCTCAGCACACAGGAGTAATGTCCCCCGTCCTGTAGTTCAGTGGGCCTGAACCAGATGGAGTCCTCCTCTTTGCTCATGCGAACCCCGTCGAAGGAGATGGGCTCCTCGAAGTCCCCGTGGCCCGTGCTCTTGTACCACATCAGACTGAGTCCAGCGCTCTGGGCGTGTGTGTAGTTCGCACGGATGTATCCATAAAATAAAGCACATTTAATCCTCACAGGTTCCCCAAGCAGAACTTTGTATTTCAGGTAGTCCACAGACCAATCCGTACAGCCGTCCACTGCGGAGAGAGAGAACAGAGATCAGAGACCAGACACACACACACACACACACTGCGGAGAGAGAGAACAGAACACAACATTAGCAGAACTGGACGTGAGATGAACCCTGTTCTGTCTACGTGTTGGGGATGTACACAGAAAACACTTCAGGCTCATCAGTCAGTCAGAGTCACAGTAAAGTACTGCAGCAGCAGGAGTCCGCATGAGCCTGTGAGGAGTTCAGGAGCACGGGACTGTAGGAAACCAGAGGAGAAGCATCAGAGGATCGGGATCTGCAGAACATGAGCAGCTTAATCATCACTGAGAAACAGTCCAACTGACACTTCAGCTCAAAACACACTCATTTCTACTGAATAACTGATGTACGAGCTTGAATAAATCTGCAGGTCTGCTATTAAACCTGCTGGAACTACACACACTAACAACACCATCTCAAACACACTGAGTCAGCAAACACTGTTCTGTGGACACTGAAGGCCTGGATGCCCAGAGGCCCGTCGCATGTAGATGAATTATCAACTCTAGACTGTCCACAACATCTCACACACTAGAAGTTTTAGTTGAGAAGCAGATTGTGTGTTTTTTCTAATGTTATCAGGACTAGTGTAAATGTCCAACATCTCTCCTCTTTTCTGCCTGCTTCAGTGTGTGTGTGAAACAGCTGCTGAGAACAGATGCTGATGCCCGGATAATTGTGTCTCCCTCAATGTTTGATTTACTAAAGAAACAGCACAGCAGCTAATTAACACTGATAGAAGCGTGTCGCATTATTTATCCCTCGCTTTCTCTCTCTCTCTCTCTCCCTCTCTCTCTGTCTCTGTCTCTCTCTCACTCTGCCAAATCCCAGAAATAAAAGAGGATGACTGGTTTCCACTCTGAGGAAGTCAGAGCTGTGTGAAGGACAATGGACACATCTCAGTGTATAGGTGTGATGGGAGAATCTGGGAAATGCAGGAATCTCTGGTGGTTTTGGCAGAAATCTTTGGAAGATCCGGAGATGCTGCTGCTGTCAGGTGACATTTACAAACACTGACAGCAAAAAACCCTCTTATTAAAGTGTAAAGTGTCTCTGTTGCTATGGTGATGATGGGGGCTGGTTGCTGTGGCAGCCTGTGGGGGGGGGGCTAATTAAGGTTCACTGCTGCAGTAAAAAAACTCCATGATGATTTTGCAGTAAAAAAAGATGGTTAAAACCTGATCATCTGAGTTAATTATCCTACTGCATGGTGTGTGTGTGTGTGTGTGTGTGTGTGTCACATGACTGTGTGTTTCTCATCTAAACATCATTTTGATGGATCTAATGAAGCATCAGTGCTGGACTCAGGACCTGAGGCTGGATTCACAACAATCCTCTGAAGTATTTTTCACAATGCAGTTCTCAAGATAAATTCTGACACTGGTTTTACACCAGATGTGACGAAGGCCAACAGAAGCCATTATAATCGGTCATTATTTACTTGCCCTCAAGTTGTTGCAAAACTGTATGAGTTATTTTCTTCTGCTGAACACAAAGGAACGATCTTACACAAATAGGACAGACAGAATTCTGAAGAATGATTGGAACTTTGCCACCATTGACTTCCATAATATTTTGTTTTTCCTACTATAGAAGTCAATGGTGCCAAACAACTGTATGGTTGCAATCGTTCTTCAAAATATCTTCCCTTGTGTTCAGCAGAAGAGAGAAACTCACACAGGTTTGCAACAACCCGAGGTATAATGACAATATTTTCATTTTTGGGTGGAGTATCCCTTTAAGAACATCTCTTCTTCTAGGAATGAATAGTGTACTACAACAAATTCAATCCTTACAAATTTAATGATACATTTATCTATTCAGCACAGCAAGTGCCTCACAATCATGTTCGTTTTGCTACAGGACAGGAGAAGAGTTTGTTTAATGAATGTACTTGCTGAAAGCTATGTGGAGCATTTGACCTGAAGCCCTTCGGTTGGCAAGAGCAATCACGCCTGAAACACAGCAGCAGTCATCCTCACTGTACGCTCTTATTCATGATGGTTTATAAACTCTTTCCTCACCAGCGTTTTTGATCATTTGCACTAAATTTTCATGTGAATACAAAATATCCTCCAGTTTGTTATTCATAAGAATGTTTTCATGAATCCGGTCCCTAATGTTGATCGGAAACACCAGGACTAAAGCAAGAACCAGCTCATGGGGGGCCAGATCCAAGATGGCGATTGTGGTTTTTTCGTGATTATTATACAGTATGGCAAGTAAAAAGTGTTGGCATTTGTCTGGCAGATCACAGTCGCTTCATGCACGGCATAAACGTTGTAAAAACATCCTGTGGGCAACCAACAGCTTTTTCATTTAAGATCTGGATGTTGAAAATGTCAGCGGTGTAATTGAGGAGATAAAGCTGAGGGGGGGGGGCATCGTCTCTCGCAGGGAAACAGATTCAATTAAAGAGTTTCTGTGGGAATGTTGTCAACACACTTACAGGAGACAGTTATTATTTTGTGCTCATCATTCTTCTCATTGCTCATTATGGGATGTTGGGCTGTTTTGGGCCGTTATCATTCATTTCACAAACTTGTTTTAGCAGCTGAGTTTTATGCAATCTCACTGGCAGCACACACACACACACACACACACACACGCAGCTCAGCTTGATTACACCCAATTAACTTCCCTCTGGAAGCGTGTGCTCGAGGCGCGTCGCTCCGCTCAAACACAGACTGACGGACGGACGGATGGATGGAGGAGTGTGTGTTTTCAAAATAGAGGACTCACTCAAGTGTGTGGCCTATTCAAAAAATGGCAAGAAGAAAGTGTGAGAGAAATTGCTTTTAAAAGGTTTGTTTGCAGCAGAACAATATGAGCTGTCCAGCAGATCGACAGGCAAACGGGGAACACATGATGAATGAATACATGAACGGCTGGAACCGCACAGCATTCATCACACACCACCGGGACTCCCTGTGACTTGGATTTGTTAGGATTGTATTAATTGTCGTGTCTAATTTATAGACAAGACAAATAGTTTGTTCAGGCATTAGGGAATTACAAACCTGCGCATATATTCAAACCCACATAACTATAGAATCATTTCTTAATGCGCATGTGAATACCGTCAGCGTTTATCACAGGTTTGAATTTAAAGCCTGTTTAGAGACATTCAAATATATTTTTTACCTTACAGTTACTGTAAATCTGGCCTCTAGTTCATAAACGCCAGAGGAGAACTGGCCCCGACTGAACCTGGGTTCTTTTTTCTCCATTGGGTCACCTGATGGAGTTTTAGGACAACTTTAGGTCACCTGATGGAGTTTTAGGACAACTTTAGGTCACCTGATGGAGTTTAGGACACCATTGGGTCACCTGATGGAGTTTAGGACACCATTGGGTCACCTGATGGAGTTTTAGGACACCATTGGGTCACCTGATGGAGTTTTAGGACACCATTGGGTCACCTGATGGAGTTTAGGACACCATTGGGTCACCTGTTGGAGTTTTAGGACACCATTGGGTCACCTGATGGAGTTTAGGACACCATTGGGTCACCTGATGGAGTTTTAGGACATCATTGGGTCACCTGATGGAGTTTTAAGACACCATTGGGTCACCTGATGGAGTTTTAGGACAACTTTAGGTCACCTGATGGAGTTTAGGACACCATTGGGTCACCTGACGGAGTTTTAGGATACCATTGGGTCACCTGATGGAGTTTAGGACACCATTGGGTCACCTGATGGAGTTTAGGACACCATTGGGTCACTTGATGGAGTTTGTCGGTTCCTTGCCATTGTTTCCTTTGGCTTGCTCAGTTGGGGATATTCAAATAAATGAACCAATCAGTAATACTCTTGATCAGCTCTACCAAACGTGGATGTTTTTCCACTAAGAAACAAACATTGTTATGTTGTTTTCACTGATACTGTAAAGCTGCTTTGAAGCAATCTATACTGTGAAAAGCGCTATATAAATATACTTGACTTGACTTGATTATTAAGGTGTTGTTTATTGAGGTCTGTTTTGTAATATTTATAAGCAATAATAACAATTCATTAAAAAAATCACTTAATGGAAAAAGTGATGGGATGCAGATTGCAAGACAGTCTGTGCTTTTGAATTTACTGTTGCATAAATACATGCCAGACCAATGAGTTTAGAAATGAGCATACAGTATATATTTCAAATGAATGATTTGACAATGTTCAAATGAATTCCTGAAGCCAGCTGGACTTTATAATGGCAGATAATAGAACAAAAGCAAACACACACACACACACACACACACACACACACACACACACACACACACACGTCTCATGTGATGATGTGCATATGTCCAGTAATGGTCTGTCAACGACTGCTGTCACAACACATCACACTCACACACTGCTGTGAGCAATACAGAGCTGACTGGCACGTGTGTGTGTGTGTGTGTGTGTGTGTGTGTGTGTACAGGAACCTACATCTTGAAGAAAACGAAAAAGGCTTAATATAAGAGTGTATCTAACAGAAAAAAACACATGATAGATGACCAAAACATCTGATCCAATAGTGATTTTAGATGCACTCTACAGTGTGTGTGTAATTATTACGTAAGTTAATATTCTGCTGAACTGGTGCTGTACTGGTCCTGTACCAGTGCTGAACTAGTTTTTACACTTCCAGCCTTCTTTAACAGATATATATATATATATATATATATATATATATATATATATATATATATATATATATATATATCACTTATAGATGATTAAATACTAAATTAATAGTCGTTATTATGATTGACATGGTTTGGAATTGGTAAAATGTGCTTGGAAAAAAATATGATCAGAATATTAACTTGCATAATAATTATACACACACTGTAGAGTGCATTTAAAATCACTATTGGATCAGATGTTTTGGTCATCTATCATGTGTTTTATTCCGTTAAATACACTCAAACCACACACACACACACAAATCACATACACAGATACTCTCTCACACACACACACACACACACACACAAATGTCCAGCACTCCGTCAGCAAATTAAACTTATAATGTAAATTGAGTTTACAGTAAATCTTCTAGTGGCAAAAAAAAGATGGATGAAAATGAAAATTGCTCTCTTGGCAATAGTTACTGACATTTGCATATACATAATTTATTCTGCAGGAGAGAGAGAACGAGAGAAACCAAGTAGAGTGAGAGAGTCTCATTACTGGAGGAAGAAAACCTGATTCAACATCCATCAGCACTCAACACACACACACACACACACACACACACTCAAACACACTCTTGCTCTGCTTAGCTCTATAACTGGGTCAATGTGTGGATTTCTATTGTTTTCTGACAGACGCTTGTAAACAGTCCTAATCCCAACAGGAATGTTCTGCATTTCTCCGCAGTCTCAGTCTGGAGTGTCTGCTGTGTTAGAGCTGACCTCAGATCAGGTCCTCAGTTCATGCCTGACCAGAACGAGTGGCGTCTAAGCCACAGCAGATGTTGGAGGAGTGCTGGACTCTAATCCTCAAATCCAGCCGAAACACAGACAAACACGAGCAGGTCAGAAGAGTCACGAGAACCGGCTCCAAAAACCCTGTGATGACTTATTCAGAATTAATACAGAACAGTTCATATAGAAATCAGATTTCCCTGCAGAGAGAGAGAGAAAGGGTGTCAGGACGTCTCTCTCTCTCTCGGCTCATGTGTGTGTGTGTGTGTGTCAGATTATTTCTAAAATTCTTCGTCAGCAATTCTTCCCATGTACTGATATTTGCTTTAATGTAGAGAGCACACACACACACACACACACACACACTGAACACGAGTGGCCCGCCTGAGGTTTGAACAGCACGCCTGAGTCTCTGAGCGAATCTGTGTCTTCAGGCTCAATGAAATCATTGATTTGCTTGATGTTTTTTAGTGAGAAACGCTTGAAGCTCAAGAGCAACATCATGTTTGCAGCCACAAAGATAGAAATAGTTTCTGAATGAAGATGTTAAGTGAACCAACCCTCTCACAGGTGTAACCCTTGCCTGAACGAATGAATCGAGTGCTTTCGGGTGACTAGATTCAAGAATACATTTACTGGGACAGAATCAGTGTCTTAGGCCTGCGGTGATATATCTGACTCCTTGTGCCGGAGAGCCGTGTTGAGCGCCGCGATTCCTCTCGTTCTCGGTCCTGCGTCTCACACGCACACTGGCATCAAACACACCTGGCACACACACACTTTGTCCTGGCACAGGATGATGCAGCAGCTCAAGCTCATATCGATCAGTGCTAATGGAGGAGGTCAAATCTCTGATTAAAGTTTGTCTCGGACTCTATAACCGTCCCTGAGCACGGCTGTCCCTCATCTCATGAACGCTTGCCCTCGCCGCACCTCCAGGAGCTCCACCTGTCTGTCTGTCTGTCTTTGAACTCACATCTCCTCGCGTGTCATCGTCAGCTCAGCGCTCGAATGAACCGTAATGACTTTCTTCTTCTTATCAGAATTAATCTGCCTCCTGGTGTTTCCTTTCAGATAATTAACTGACATTTTCATCTGGGTTTTAAATGGCATGTTCATTAACTGATTTCTTGCACCCAGGGGGAAACACATTAGCCAGTCTGATGTTTATTCTTATGAATTAAACCTCATAAACAAAACAGTAATGTTCAGCTGAAAGATTGTGCAGTGGCCACCTGTCTGTCTGTCTGTCTGTCTGTCTGTCTGTCTGTCTGTCTGTCCATCTGTCTGTCTGTCAGTCTGTCTCTCCACCTATCTTTCTGTCTGTCTGTCAGTCTGTCTGTCCATCTGTCTGTCTGTCAGTCTGTCTGTCCATCTGTCTGTCTGTCAGTCTGTCTGTCCATCTGTCTGTCTGTCAGTCTGTCTGTCCATCTGTCTGTCTGTCAGTCTGTCTCTCCACCTGTCTGTCTGTCTGTCTCTTCATCTGTCTCTCTCTCCACCTGTCTGTTTGCCTGTCTCTCACTCTCTGTCTGTCTCTCTGTCTATCTCTCACGCTCTGTCTCTCCACTTGTCTCTCCGTCTATCTGTCTCTCTCTCTCTCTCTCTCTGTCTGTCTCTCAGGTTCTGTCTGTTTTCTCTCAGAGCTCAGCTATTTCTAGGAAACAGACGAGGTAAATTTGCATAAAACATTGCAGGAAAGAGATTAACAATCGACACGGTTCAAGTGTAACGAACAGCAATAAATAAGAGAAAATCAAACGTACTCCATCGTATTCCTCACGGGATGAATGATCCCTGTCCAGGACCCAATATCAGGAGTGCCGTCTCGCTGTCAGGGAAGCTTTATCTTCCCGTCACTGACGCAGATATATTTTAAAGAGGATTGCCGTATTTTCTTCTTCCCTTCTCTCTCTCTCTCTCTCTCTCTTTCTCTTTATAGCCAGGATTTCTATTTCAGCTCTAAACGCCTTTCTATTCTTGTCGGCAGGAGGCTGAAATCTCCATTTTTAGGGTAAAAATTGAGCTATAAAAGCAACATTAGGTTTGAAGAATATAATCTTCTCTGAGTAACATGAGCTTGCATTGATAGTACTTGAAAACATTCTCAGAAAAAATGACACATATTTAGGGAAATAAAAGCACATGCTCATATAATCAGTCAGGACTGATGGATTATTATAGTGAGCGTACACGAATCACACTCAGCTCCAGGAGTCTAGATCAGGGGTTTTCAGCCCTGCTTTGGATAAAAGTGTCGGCACAATCAATACATGTAAATATTACAGATGTACCTATAGTCCCCAACACTGCAGATTTAGTGTGGCTCCCTGATCAAGCACACTCCCGGAGCTCAACTGTGTGTGTGTCAGAGAGAGAATCTGCAGTGTTGGGACTCCAGGATCTAAACCAAAGACCTGAAACACACCGGGGCGCCACCTACTGGAGATTCACACAAACATGTGTGAGAAGTCTTCAGGCCAATTCTGAAAGCAGGAGGAAGTCTTGCTGGTTTCAAACACTAGCAGATCTCACACAGCTACAAATACCAGTGGCTGTCTATTAAACGCGCGCGCACACACACACACACTTCTGAACAGCTTCAATCTTTCCCAATCAGTGTTTCAACACACATCAGGAGAAGATCTGCACATTCGTGTGAAGTGTGTGATGACATGACGCTCTACAGTATTCCTGTCAGACAGTCATCATCTCCTCATCATCTCCTCTCCTCCTCATCCTCCTCTCCTGCTTGTTTTTAAAGCAAAAGCTTAGAAACGGGGCCACGGATCTCCAGGGGTGATGCTGCTTATATAATGTTATTAAAAATTCACACATCACATGTCCTTATTACAGCCTCAAAAACACATGAGGAATATCAGAGAGATGAGAGGGAAGGAAGGAAGAGTCTGTGCAAAACAAAAATAAATTGAAGTGCCTGCAAATCTCAGCTCTGCACTTTCATTTCGGTCCAGAATGACACAAGCCACTGTCTTTTATTACTTCTGCTGGAGTTTCTTGCAAAGAGAACAACTACAATCAAAAGCAATAATACAATTCATCATAATCTGACTGCAGGTTTACATACGACTTGTAATGGAAGTGTCAATCCTGATGAAGTGAACGGATAACTCTGTGAGAAACATGTGAGAACCCTGTGAGAACCCAATGAGAACCCTGTGAGATTTTGGTGAGAACCCTGTGAGAACTCAGAGAGCCCAACGAGAACTCAGAGAGAACCCTATAAGACTCCAATGAAAACTCAGTGAGAACTTAGAGAACCCTGTAAGAACCCAATGAGAACTCAGTGAGAACCCTGTGAGAGCCCAACGAGAACTCGATGAGAACCCTGTGAGAACCCAATTAGAACTCGGTGAGAATCCAGTGAGAACTACGAGAACCCTGTGAGAACTCTGTGAGAAACCCAGTGAGAACTCAAAGAGTACCCTTTAAGACTCCAATGAGAACTCAGTGAGAACCCCATGAGAACTCAGTGAGGACCCCATGAGAACTTAGTGAGAACCCTGTGAGAACCCAAGTAGAACTGCATGAGAACTCAGTGAAAATCCTGTGAGATCCCATTGAGAACTCAGTGAGAACCCTGTGAGAACCCAAGGAGAACTCAATGAAAAACGTGTGAGAACCCAATGAGAATTCAGTGAGAACCTTGTGAGAACTCTTTGAGAACACAATGAGAACCCTGTGAGAACCCAATGAGAACTCAGTGAAAAACCTGTGAGAACCCCATAAGAACTCAGTGAGAATCCTGTGAGAACCCAATGAGAACTCAGTGACAACCCTGTGAGAACCCAATGAGAACTCAGTAAGAACCCTGTTAGAACTCAGTGAGAACTCTGGGAGAACCACATTTGAATTCAATGAGAACCAAAAGAGAACCCAATGAGAACTCAGTAAGAACCATGTGAGAACCCAATGAGAACTCTGTGAGAACCCTGTTAGAACTCAGTGAGAACTCTGTGAGGAGCCAATAAGAACTCAGTGACAACCCTGTGAGAACCAAATTTGAATTCAGTGAGAACCCAAAGAGAACCAAATGAGAACTCAGTGAGAAACCTGTGAGAACCCAATGAGAACTGTATTCCCAGCAACCCAAACACACACACACACACACACACCAGGCTTGTTGGAGAGGCATGGGCTTCTCGCTGACTGATCGGCGTATGACATCAAAGCACTCCAAAAGCACAAGGAGTCGTATCTTCTCCCGACACTCCCACAGCAGTCGATCGGTCCGCGCCGCTCAGATGCATCTCAAACAAGCCTTCCATCAACATGTGAACTTCAATAAGATCAGAGCAAACCCCCACAGAGACAGAAGCGGCTCTAAATGTCTGGGTTTGTGTGTGTAATGGATGCAGCATCACAGAGGACGTCTGAGAGACACACACAGATATCACAGCATCTACACTGGCCGAATAAACCACGATTGATGGGAAATATCAGCTGAACATCAACGGCTAATTCACAGAGACTCGTCCACCTCCACAATGATGGAGAAACCAGCAGCGTCTGATCATCTGAGCACCGACAAACTCACAAACACAGCTCTTATACTAGTCAAATTAATGAGGGATATTCAGAAATTAATTAAGATGAAAACGGGTCTCTGGGTGAAACGCTTCATTATTATTGTGGCTTGTAAATCTTCTATAATCCTGCAAATAGAAGAAGGGAGCAAATGAGCTGCTGTGTGTGTGTGTGTGTGTGTCTTCACCCACCATCAGCCACAGTACACCTGAACTCAGCCCAGGGTCCAAAACTCCATTCTTGGTTTGACCCTTAGGTTTGACCTGTGACCCCTCTGGATGAGGTTATTTCCGTCACCTCAAAAACTTTATGTATGCATGACATTGTGCTTCATTTCACATGATGAAACCAATAGTTCTGGTTCTGGATGCTGATTGGTCAATGCAGTCTAGAGGTAAAATGACTGCTGTGAAACCAGCTATATTGTTAAAAGTGCAATCTAAATGAAGGGGACTTGACTTTTATCTTATGTGCATGAATTGTGGTCATTCAATTTCTGTGTGTTATTTCTAAACATCATCGGGTGTGACATCTGGTCTGAAACCAGTTCACAGAGGAACCCTTCGTAAGCGTTCACGCGGCGAGACGCTTCCTTCCGTCTGTCACCAAACGGCCCTCAGCGGAGACTCTGGTACGGAGCAAGGCATGCTGGGAGACAAAGGCTCTGCCCACCTCGACACACACACACAGCATGAATAAAACACCAGGTAGCCACATCAAGGGAGAAATGAATAAATAAAAAGCAAAACACAGTGTAACAGTGAGATGTGACTTTGGTAGCAGATGAAGGAGAGGATTCTGGGAAACACACACTGAGTCCCGTGGAAGAGTCGATGTGCTCGATGGTTCATGCGGCTCAGGAACGCGGGGCTCGGAGTTTCTCTGCCGTTGCTTATCTCTCCACGCTCTTATCGCCACTAAACATGCAAAAGGAAGCCTGACTTTGTGGAGCATCTGATTAATTACCAATGACGATATCATGAGGAAATAATGCGATGCACGTTCACACAGCGAGGAACCGAAGAATGTGTGAATGCAGGAATGTCAAACGTCTTACATAATGCTTCATTCATTGAGCGTCTCACGTCCACATTTAACCTTCACACACACAAAGAGAGTCTTTGTCCGTGAGGATCAAGCAGGGAATCAACAGGATATCGGTGGCGTTAGAACGAGCCGGAGGAATGCTGGGAATCGCATCCGGCCTCAGACTTTACATCACAGCAACGAGAGAGAGAGAGAGAGAGAGAGAGAGAGAGAGAGTGTGTGTGTCACAGAGAAAGGAGACGCGAGACAGGTCATCTCAGAGTCTGCCATGTGCTTTTCTCTGGGGATGTAAAGCAAGAACAAGACTAACTCTGTGTCACAGCTGGAATCCTGACCTGAGTTTGTCCTTCACACACACTCTGATGTTCTAAATCATCATGTTCAAATAAAGACGTGCATGTTTGAAAGCCTTCTTATCAAAGATCTGTGATTCAAATCGAGATGAGAGAATCTCTTCATGTCTCTCCACAGCAGCCCGAACACTCCGGTAAAGACACACAATGCTCAAATCTCCGTCTCAGAGGGACATCTGATCTCACACCGCCAGCCTGTAGCGAACCAATTTTCTCCAAATCACACACAGCTCAAGAAAAGAGCCAGAAAAGCACATTTTCCTGCCAAAAGAATATTTTACATTCCTCCTTTCATTCAGGAAAGCGCTGGAAAACATTTGACTGGCCTTCTGTATTTTAACTTCACTTAATATGAGACACCAAAGCAAACTGAATAATAACGTCATTTATATTCCATCCGGAGGGAGGGCAGGCGATTTATTCGGCGCTGAATGGATGTGCTGAAGGGAGGGAAAGTGACCTTCTTTACAAACGGCTCTCAGAGCTGCAGTTACGCTGACGTTCATGCGGATGGAGTCGTTCGCTTCTCTAACGATCCCCTGGGTGTTCATTGTGTTTAGAGACGACTATCGTGAACGGCAGCCTGAGTCCTCGTCTCCAAAACTGTCTGTCAAGAGACACCGAGCGGGAAATCATCATGAGTAACTCAATGTCCTCAAGTGGAAGAGGTTTCAAAACACAAGAAACGCTGTGAAACACCAAGACTGTCACAACATCATCAACACACACACACACACACACAGGCAGAGAATCAGATTCAGCAGATCTATGCTTACATTGGTTTCAGTGACAGACACTTTGCAGATACTTTGCGTTGGGCTCATACATTTTATCAGTTGATTTCTCAAACGTTTGAGCAAAAGCACATTTAATCCTGCTCAAACACAGAAAATAATACAAATACAATGGAAAATATGATATTCAAATATTAAAAATACAGTCGGGTAACTTCCACAAGCTACAGGAAGAGTGATGGCATCACTCGTTTCTTACAATATCTCAATAAACTATCCATTTTATTCTCATGTTTACTCTACTCTCATTCTATTCTAAGTTTCAGGCTCTACATTATTTGTAAAAAGTGCCAATTAAAATGGTCAAGTCTTCATCATCTAAGACAGACTGAGACAGAGCTGAGACTGACACAGAGACCAAGACTGACCTGAGACTGACACTGAGACTGAGCTGAGACTGACAGCTAGACTGAGACTGAACTGAGACTGAAACTGAGACTGACACTGAGACCTAGACTGAGACAGACTGAGACTGACACCAAGACAGACTGAGACTGACAGCTAGACTGAGAAAGACTGAGACTGACACCGAGACAGACTGAGACTAAGCTGAGATGGACAGCTTGAATGAGACAGACTGAGACTGACACTGAGACAGACTGAGACTGAGCTGAGACTGACAGTGAGACTGAGATAGACTGAGACAGAGCTGCAACTGAGCTGAGACTGAGATTGAGATTGAGACTGAGCTGAGACTGACACCAAGACAGAGCTGAGACTGAGCTGAGACTGACAGCAAGACTGAGACAGACTGAGACAGAACTGAGACTGAGAGCTTCTTCACGCCAGCAGCTCCAGAATCTCAAGCCTGCGACTGAACACGCATGTCCACACGTGAGATCGAGTCACAAATATATTCACCCTATACCTCATCATTCCACAGTGTTGGGAAGTCAGCCATAAACACACACACACACACACTCGATCACTCGATTACAAACTGAACTGATGGAGAAAGTGTGTCTGTACGAAGATGTTTGAGGAATAAGAGTTGGAGAGAGCGATTACTATGAAGGATCATCAAGACAAACGTTTATTTCTTAAGAACAGCATCACTGATGACTATTAAGAATAAGAGCAGGAACTGTCTGTGCTGATCTCATGAGACTTTAACACGCGTGTCCTGCGCTCCGATGAGAAACAGACGTGTGCAATCAATCCCAGAGTAATGACCAGCAGATGGTTTGTGGGGCGACGACAGATTTGGCTTATTACGAGGGTCCTTGATGTGTTTAACTGAACAGGCTGTTCCCGGATCTCTCGGGAGCGTCAGGCGGACTCGTGCCAGCGATGAACTGCTTCAGAAATAAACCTTACCTCCCAATCAATCAAGAAAAAAACAGGTGATATTTTGATATCTAATGCAAAAGCATGTACACATTTTTCATTGTGAACGTCAAATAGTTTTTGAGTTGACATCCTAAATCTGTCATTTTTCCCCATTTTTACCAATGAACGAACATTGTAGGTGGACCATCTTTAGACCCTTTGAGACCAACTTTGAGTCTTTCTCAAAATCAACGAGGAAAGAATGAGAAACAGAAGCATCTTCTCCAGGGATCTCACACGTTTACCTGTTAGTTACTAAATACAGCAGAACCCGGAGGTCACGTGACTGTGTTGAGATCAGGAGCCATACGTTTAAAGCCAGACAGAGTAAAATTTCAGTCTGAAGTCTATCAAAATTCTGAGAATTACGTCATTTTACTCTTATTGCTAAACTTAAGAATAAGTGTGATTCATAAGGGTTCCTCAGTGTCAAGACTCGGTCTCAGCTCAGCTGAATTATATAATACTGCAGGCCGAGTCAGGAGTAACAAGATGGAGGAGACCACGCACTTTACAATACTCTGATCTATTGGAGTTGATCATCAAGGTATTCTTTTCGTAACTACCTTTAAGAAATTGTATAGCAATGAAATGTAATGAAATGAAAGTAATAATGACATGTTTGTTGACTGGAGGAATGGCGCGGCGATGGCTTGAGCTCCTCAGTGCACAGCAGGGTCTGAATCAGCACTACAACAAACACACAGTAGTGCCCAAAAGTGATGTGCAGAGGTTTTTTGTTTTGTTTTTTTATTTTATGACCCTACAAGCTATGAGAAAAAATATTTTTATATTTGTTTAATATGTTAAAATATGAGGGAAGAACAAAACACTAAACATTTTAGTGGTAAGGTATTAATCTGAAAAAAATGATTTCAAGTCAAATCACCTTTTACAATAACAGATTGTTTGAAAGCAGATTTACACTGATTCAGAAGTTAGTTGGCTGTACATCAGCTCTAGAAGAAGACCGTGTCATTGTCCAGCTTAAGTTACTTTGTGCTGATTCATTTCCATTGTAAGCGTCATTAGTTATCTATTTATTTATTTCTATTCGTGGAGAAAATTTTTTCTTTGTATGACAGCCTGGCAAAAAAACATGTATGTAAAGTTTGCCATTTATCATCGAGTTATCAAAAATAAACTCCAAGCACATCTACACAATATGCTTACGAAATCTTTAACCCATTTTTAATACTATTTGAATACAGGGGGAATCTGTCAGTTTCCCTCTGGCCAGTTCTTTGACTTTCCAAACGATCATCAAATCTTGCGGCAAAATCAGGCCACTTTCATGAGGATCGCTTCCCTGAGTCGTTGGATTCATCAATCTCATGTTTACATCATCGCTCCTAAAGCAAATGAGGAGACGTCAATAGAAAAGGACTCCACAGCATCAATACTAATTCGTGATCATTTGTGACCTTGGCTTGCAGGCTCACGATTGGCTGATTCAGTGGTTGAGGGCGGCCATTCTGGGCTGACATCACTGTAGTCCTCAGTTCACTTCAGTCCGCCCTTAAGAATCAGTCTTAGTCTTTACTGAGAGTTGCTTTAGCCTCTTTATAAAGTGTCCTACTCTTAGAGAAGTCCTACTTTTCACTAAGGAACGTTTGATTAAGACTATTCTTAAGAGCAGAATGCATACGGGCCCGAATAAAGACGCAATCAGAAGCAGAAGGCGTTGAGCAGTCGAGTCAGGAGTGTCTTGGCAAAGCTCTTGATGTGAGTAGGTGGAGAACTCTAGATAAGAACGCAATCCCAGAATGCTTTGCTCCTCCTCCTGCACACAGACCAAAATACTTCTTTATTGCATCACGGCCACCTGTGCGTCTCTGAGCGGAAATTACGCCGCGACAGAAAGGTCACGGGGCTTGATGAACTTCTCAGATCGGACGAGATCAAATCGCTCATTGATCAGCCTGACAGACAGGTCGATGTCATTAGTCCTCGTCTCACACACACATCTAAAACTCCCCATGTTCTCTCACACACACACACACCTGAAACTCCCCGTGTCTCGATCCTCACCGTGTACAGCACGACACACACACACGTCATCTTAAAGAGAGGACACACTCACTGAGAAACACTTTTGCTCTTTTTGAAGACACTTTACATGTTGAATCTGAAGCGACTCCGGCTACAGAGAGGTCTGAAAGATAAACGTCTACATTTTCTTCTAAAGGTCGTTTACGGCCCGAGCGCGTCGCCAGACAAACCGTTATATGAATCTAATGATTCTTGTCTTTCTGGCCTTCAAGACCAGGGCTTGACATTAACACCCGCCAACCCGCCAAATGTGTGTGTATTTCACCCGCGGCGGGTACACGGTTACTCCCTCTGGCCACTTCGGCGTGTTGAAAAATTGTAGCCTTGTCAGAAACGACATCTGACATAACAAACGAATTAAACAAACGAATAAACTCGCGGGCTCGCCGTCGGACTGAGGGCTGTTTTAGTCTGCCCTTCATTATCAACTTAATGTGATGACATAGTGATCTTTGTTAATAGCAGAAGAATCCAGAACAGAAAGAGCAGAGAGACTCCTCTCACCCGTTCTCGAGTTTAACTCACTCAGTGCTGGATTGGAGAGAGAGACGGGAGGAGCAGAGGATCATGGGTACTGCAGCCGAGCAGCGCTGGGCTTTGGCTGGTTTATCCAGTGCCAGCGGCTGGCAGCGGATCACACATGACTTGCCCTTGTCATAGAATCTGCCTAAAGCATTTACCTCATTGAAAATGAAATATTCAATCAGAAAAAAATATTCACTCATTAAATAATCTCAATCCTATCTCATATAATATGACAGGTAAAATCTTCACAACAATTTAAGGTCAACAAATACATGTGGCTATGAAACACTAATGAGAATCCCAAACGTCTTATCCCTGCCATCACTGTGTGTGTGTGTGTGTGTGTGTGCTACAGATGGGGCCTACGCCAAAGAACTGTATATCATAATATAGCTTGCTGAGCTGTTAATAAATGTATAATTGCTCCGGTATTTATTCCCCCGAGTGTGAGCGTTAGAATAAAGAGCACGAGTCAGAAATACTGCAATACCATCGTCACTTTCACTTCTCATGCCAAAACATACAAACTGGACCAATGACAGGGTGCTTAAAACATTTTAGGGTTTTGCTGTCTAATCTAGAAGTCATTTTCAATCATTAAATGTGTTTTTGCATCTTCTCATCAGTGAAGAGCATCTTCTCTATTGTATGTGCTTCATGCATTTGTTTCTCAACAGAAACAGTGACAACTAGCTGAACTAAAAAGGCAGTTCATGTTTTAATAACAATTTTTCTTTTTAAAATAAGAAATAACACTGGTAATAGTAGTGTAAAAACGAGTAGATTTATCCTCAGAGGTGTCAGTAGTTTGAGTAGCTCTAGCTTCAAACACATCTGATCATCTCCCCTGAATGGGTTTTATTCTTCCCTCCTCTCTCTTTCTCTCTTTCTAGTTTTAGTTTCTCTTGTTTTCCTGTTTGTCGGCTGACGTTTTGGACTCGCAGCAGACGTGACGCGTCAGTTGGCAGGATTTCCCCAGAGCGATTCTTTTCATCTGCCTGTTCTGACCTTCTGATTCTCCGGCACACACACGAGCGACAGAACAACACTCCAACAATCAGCGGCCAATCAGAGCAGCAGCTGGGAGATCTCAGCATGAGTGCAGAAGCCCGCAGGACCAAAGGGTTTGCAGGATTTCCCTGCGGTCGAGTTTCTAACGGCCCCGAAGCGGCGCACGTCAGAATCAGGGGCCGAAGATCCACTCGCAACCTGACAAGCCGGAAAAGGCAGAGAGACACGCAGAAAGAGAGAGAGACATGCAGAGAGAGAGAGAGAGAGAGAGAATTGAATTGAGAGAGCGATCGAGGGCCCTTTGAACATGACGCATGTATCATTCCTGTCTTCCTCCAGACGCACAGCAGACTCTTCCCTCCACAGACACACAGCGGTAACTCAGGGAATGAACATGCGCTCCCAGGGCAGTTCAGGGAAAGAGGAGGCGTGTTCTGGTGCAAACATTCCTGGTGCTCTTTTACAGTTCCAGAAAACAATTCCACCACAGACCAGGAAAAGCCCAGTCTAAAGTCAGCGGTGCAATGTTCAGATGATGTGTTAAGGGCGCATACGTGGCCATAATGTAACATGAACAACAGCATACACTTCACTTCCTTTTTGCCAACCATACATAATTACAAGGAAAATATTACCACACGAGGGAAATCAATGTGGTGTCCATGAAGATGTGACACAATAGGCATAAATCTAGTTCGTTTCCTGCACCGGCGATGTCGTTTCCTGCACCGGCGATGTTGTTTCCTGCACCGCTGTGCTCAGAGACTCAAGCAACACAAAGTCTCTTTCATTCTCTTCTGCCAGATAAACGGCATCAGCTCACACTAATCTTGTGTGGCAGAGTAATTTATCATTTTTGACATGTAAAGAGGGAAATACGAGGTCTGGACCGGGTCTTCAAGGGTTTAGTTCACAGGTCACACACTCACTCACAAACACACACACTAACATCGGCCATACGCCAGCAAATCCCAGCAATGGTAAGAAACTGTTCCAGATACTGGACTCCATCCCTCGCTGACACCCAGGACTCACACACACACCGACCCTCCTGAGCCCTGAACAGAGACTGCAACATAACCGACACACACATTTATAAGGCCTCCAAACGATTGACATGATGTTTACACTCAATCTCCTCCAGACCTCCCGTCTCTGAGTGAGGGGTTTGAGAAGAAAAAAAGTGTTTTACTATAATTGTACAAATGTCCTTCAGCTCCAGCTTCATGAGTCTTTCGGCTGTCCAATCTGAGCTGATTTTACCAAGTAAAATAATATGTGTGTGTGTGAGAGAGTGAGAGAGAGAGAAGTGTGTCTGTGTGTGTGCAGGTGGATCTCCTGCACCGGGAGCGTCTCCGGCTCTGAGGGCCCTTGATAGGGAGCACAGGGTCTGTTGGGGTCAGATAAGACTTGTTCACTTCAAAGGCAGTGTTTAACCCCGCAGAGATAGCGCGGGCTGCAGCCGCTTTTATTTGCTAACTGATTCTCGTTAATTGCTTTTATTTTTCATTTGTTGCAAGACCTCCATTAATCTTCTTCAGATGAGACTTGTTTGAGCGGCAGTGAGTTTGTGATTTCTGTCATTTCACAGACGATGAAGAGTTTTCATATCAGCCCTGCTGTGTTATTATAAGCTCTTCCGCATCGTACTTCAGCAGTGTGACTCCAGGATCTTCATTCACAGCTCTGTCACGCTCGTATGCCTGCTCGTTAGCACAGTAGCATTTAATTGAATTTAATATCGATCGGATTGGACTGGCGTTACCATGGTTACGGAGCGCAGTGTGTTCTGCTGATGCTGCTGGAATCAAGTCAGGAGTGAAACATCTCTCTTACCAGCAGTCCCTCCTGACACACACACACACACACACACACGACGCTCGCAGGGGATTCTAACGTCCTCTACTGACGCCACACACACACACACACACACACACACTATTCCTCTGTGGATGGACTGCTGAAAGTCTCTTTTCACAAGATGTAACATGAATCTGTAACATGGACTGCAGATGTTAATTAGTCTACGGCTAACTCTGGTGTAATGCATCAAATGTTTACATTTATGTTATTAATTGCACATGGTCCCTTTTAAATAAATTAAAAAAAAAAAAAAAAATCTATGGCGCCCCCAGAATGTGTGTGTGAAATTTCAGCTCCAAACATCAGATCATTTATTATAGCTCGTCAAATTTTCCCCTTTTTGGGTGAGAGCAAAAAATGTTTTGTGTGTCCCTTTAAATGCAAATGAGCTTTAGCTCCGCCTCCATTAAGAAGTGGGCAGAGCCTTTACACAAGCTTCAGAGACTCCAGCAATGACAACACAGGCCGATCTCACTGACCCAGAACCTCACACACACACACACGTATCCACGCTTACTGTATGTCCAACCGTTTATCCATCCATTCACGCATCCGACCAGTTTGTGCTGATAGTAATGTAAAAGAGAAAGAGAGAGAGCGGAATATTGCAAAATATGGGCAAGAAAGAGAAGGAATCAGGAGAAAGTTGAGTTTCTAACTTTCCAGAGGAAGGCCAGTAAACGCTGACACAGTCACCGGACAGGAACATCACACCACCATTAAACCCCGAGAGCGGCTCTGGTCAGGTTTTGTCAGCACTATGAATTATTGAAACCGCCGACAGGCAGATACTGAGAGAGAGAGAGACACTTCAACATCTGATTATTCCTGAATTAACCCTCGCTGATACACAATCACATTTCAAATGCATGACATTAGATTTAACATCAAGCCAAGAGTCAGCTGCGCTCCAATGATGCTGGAGCTGTTCTCAGACACGACTCTTATCCAGCACTTCCTCTCGAGGTGAGTTTAGGGGATGTATGAAGCCCGTCACTCACAGGTGTAGACTAGAGAATCACAGTCAACATCAACATGAACCAGCGGCACAGATCCGTCCGTACAGCGATCAGACCTTCATCCGCGGCGTCGCTAATATTGATAATTACCATATCTGCGGTTAAACCGTCCGTCCACACATCAGTCGTTTAACTGGATGAGCTACGGCCGGCACACTTTAACACATCCATCGTGTCTGAACCGTACTGAGCCGCTCGTGTTCGCATTGACTGGAATCTTCCATTCAGTGTTTGATGGGAAACTGGGTCACTTACAGTCACAATGATTCAGCACAACAGAAGCACTCTAGTGTTAGCACTCCACGTCGCTCACAATCTCATCTTTAATAGAGCTTCAGTGGCGGCTCTCTCGCGGGAGGAGAAAACACACAGTCCAGTGATGAGCAGCAGTCTCTCATCTCACACACACACACACACACACACACACACAGTGAACAAGAGCATCTCGAACCCTGAGTATCACACACACACACACACACACACACACACAGTGAACAAGAGCATCTCGAACCCTGAGTATCACACACACACACACAGTGAACAAGAGCATCTCGAACCCTGAGTATCACACACACACACACACGAGAATCAGTGACCAATTCATGGGATTTTCTTCCTTGAATTTGCAGAATTGGAATCTAAGAAATGTGAATTAAAATGGAATGAAACTCAAAGAGATTCATATTACTACTTCATTATTAATAAAACGTCATTTCCTGATGAATTTCCCACCAAACATGTGATGGACACAACAGATCAACATATGATAAAAACATGACAATTATTCACTGCCACCGACAGAGATACTGTATTTAATACAAATTCTGTAATTAAGTTAGTTTATTGAAATACACCTAATTACAAAC
Source organism: Cyprinella venusta (assembly GCA_038021265.1). Classification (NCBI taxonomy): domain Eukaryota; kingdom Metazoa; phylum Chordata; class Actinopteri; order Cypriniformes; family Leuciscidae; genus Cyprinella; species Cyprinella venusta. The sequence goes on along the minus strand of CM075879.1, from coordinate 31,506,441 downwards.
AGGTATAATTAGTCACAATCATGATTCATTTATGATTACGTACTGTATGTCGTCATTAAAGTTTAGTGTTTTGAATTTTAATTCAGTAATGTGTGTGTGTGTGTGTGTGTGTGTGTGTGTGTGTGTGTGTGTGTGTCAGCCCTTATTCGCATTCACACTCCCTGATGTTTAAAACCCAAGAGGACTAATGACACTAATCCGACCTCGGAGAGCAAACACACTTCCTGTCAGGTCTCTTTAGCATCAAAGCATCGATCAAACACGACAAAGCACTTGCAAATGTGTCCACGCTACAGCAGAGCTCTCTCTCACACACACACACACACACGTGTGTATCGCCGACTGCAGGGACTCACGTCAGAAGCCTGTCCTCTCGCATCTCCATCTGCGCTCAGATCCCCATACATCATTAATGAGGAGCAGCGCCGAGAATCCAGATTGGGGATCGGATGTGCAGAAGGCCAGTAACACACCGTCCCGTAACACACCTGTCCTGTAACACACCTGTCCCGTAACACACCTGTCCCGTAACACACCTGTCCCGTAACACACCTGTCCTGTAACACACCGTCCCGTAACACACCTGTCCTGTAACACACCTGTCCTGTAACACACCTGTCCTGTAACACACCGTCCCGTAACACACCTGTCCCGTAACACACCTGTCCCGTAACACACCTGTCCCGTAACACACCTGTCCCGTAACACACCTGTCCCGTAACACACCTGTCCCGTAACACACCTGTCCCGTAACACACCTGTCCCGTAACACACCTGTCCTGTAACACACCTGAAGTGTTTCATCCATTTGTTCACCCGTTAACTCAATCTATCCTGAGCTAAACGCTTGTCTCAGATCTCGTCCTCGTCTCCGGTTCTAAACTCTCACCGCTGGCGTCTCTCAGGGACGTTATCAGAGTCCGACTCGTCTTATCGGCCCGCGGTCAGTAATTAGCAGAACTCACAGCGGCGCTATCGGCTGCTCCAGCTCTGGAGTTCACATCTGTCTGAAGAGAGACAGATTACACACACACTCTCTCTCTCACACAAACACAGTCACGCACACACACACTCTCTCTCACACAAACACAGTCACGCACACACACACTCTCTCTCACACAAACACAGTCACGCACACACACACATTACAGCTGTTTGAGATTGAATGAACTATTAATGAACTCTAGTGCGCGTCTAACTGCAATTAATTATCCTCTCTTATTAAGTGACCATTGCATTTCTGTTTGTGTGTGTGTGTGTGAGTGCGTGAGTGCGTGTGTGTGAGTGAGTGAGTGTTTTGAAGTGAAAATGAGTGGTCACATGATCTCATCAGCCTGTTTCCAAGGAAACCCCTCAGAGAGAGCATTAGCAGGATATGTGAATGATGAAGTGTTTCTCCTGCGCTGTGATCGTGTGAATCAGAGTCACAGATCAGAAAGTTTCTTCACACTCAGAACGGATGAAGCTTCTCTCTGTGTTCAACTCTCACTCTTTTCTAGACCAAGTTTAACATTCGCCTACAGGGGTCACTAAAGGTCAGTAACTACTTATATTAAACAGTTATAGTAAACAAAGTCCCCCTGTAGTCTATAATTATATCCCTTAAAACTCAACTTTGATAACCAAAATTACATAATTAAATGTTTTGTCATACCTTAAAATATCTTGAACGTAAATGGACACCCTCGTCTCATTTAGTATGCGTGGTTCTATGAATATGCAAATGAGCCCGCCTCCACTCACTCAGAGATCCACTGGTTGTCGATCACATGTTGATCTGATTGGTTACAAGGTGGTTTGTGACGTCAGAAACACCAGCGTGTTTTTGAGACCGTCTTTGGTTCAGGAAATACTCAGCAATGCTGTCCACTTATCATCTTACACACGGTGTGTGTTAAAGCGGATTAAACACACCACATACACACATAAACGACATTAAACTCTGGATCTGTTTCACCCCAGAGGGACTTTAAAAACAGGCAGTTTAAAGTTGACAGATGATTTCTGACCTTGCATCTGAATTATTTATGATGCATAACTAAAGTAGATCCCTTATGCATGAATGTACGCAAATAAACATGCAATTCACATGAAAATTTGAACATATTTAGCTTTATTGTGTGTCATCCTGTTGCGAGATGTTGTGTGACGCTGTGTGAAGAACAGCCAGATGTAGGTTATACTGGACGTCACATTACAGCTGAGCAAATCACTTTTCATTTTAAGTGAATGATTCCTTCAAGAATCCTAACATTATAAAGACTGTAAGAGTGACATCACTCGCTCCATCATTCACTCATCCACCAGCCAATCCGTCAGTAATGAGTAACGGGTCGCTGTAAACGTGAGCTATAAACGTCAGATAAAGCCTGAGTCAGCACACGCTTCACATGAACAATCGGCTCCTTTAAAGGGATCGATCGCCCAAATTCTTCTAACCTGTGTGACATCATTTCTTCAAAAAAGAAGATATTTTGAACATGAGGAACCAAACATCGGAGTTCATTGACTTTCATCATGGACAAAAAAAGCTCTAAATTAAATATGGTATTGTGTTCCACAGAAGAAATAAAGTCACGAGTAAATGAAGATTTTTGGGAGGACGATCCCTTTATAAATGTGCAGCTCAAATGATGACGTGCTCGACCTCCGAACCGCTGAACATCACGATACGGGGAGAGACAAAAGCAAGCGAAACAATCAACCGTCACACACTCGCGGGTCGTAGCGAAACTCGCGCCTCATCAAGAACCAACACAGAAACACATGCTGTAATCCCCCTCTCTCTCTGATAAAGAGATGCTCCAAACGCTTAAGTGAGCGCTAATCTATCCACCGAATGCAGAAGCGTCTGGAGCACACACACACACACACACACACACACACACACACGATCTGTGCGGTGGGTCACAAAACTCTTTATAATCTCACGACCCACAAAGCCGTGCAGCGGGACGAGCAGTTAAAGCTGAATCTGACAACACACACACTCACACACACACACACACAATCCCTACATTCAGTGGAGCTGAAGCTTTACCTGACAAATCTCTCTCTGCAGGAAACGCATCACACGGGCACAGGAAGTGATGCAATCATCCCCAGGAGGCCCGTCAGATCAGACACGGAGCAGAGGGAATCTGACACACTGAACTTATGCTCTTCATTTTTATTTTTCCAGCTTGACAGAAATTCTTTAGATAGTGTGTGTGTGTGTGATGAGGAGAACAGCCCAGCGCCTGTCCAGCTCACGGCCGTCCTTCTCGTTCTGAAGGGAATTAACAGGCCGATTGTTGGAAAAGCATCCAGTCGTTCATTAAGGGAACAAGAGCTCAGTGTTCCAGAGGGATGGGTGTTTTCAAACGCTGGTGTGTGTGTGTGTGTGTGTGTGTGTGTGTCATTACAGAGATTTGAAAAGAGTCACACGCTGAGAGTCTGACGAGAACCAACAACACACCAGCTTCAAAACCTCCAGATTCAATGCGCTTCAATGTGGGAATCACACACTCTTACACACACACACACACACACACACACACCTGCTGGCACGACCTGTTTGCTCCAAACACTCATCCTCATAATTGAGTCTGTATTGCCGCTAATGATGTTTACACACATGGAAATATATGCAAGCCCTGATTCACAACACTGTTAACAAAACATCAGAGACTCGTCATGAAGCACAGCAGAAACCACACGCACACACACACACACACACACACGCTTCAGTCACACACACACACACACACACACACACGCTTCAGTCACACACACACACACACGCTTCAGTCACACACACACACACACACACACGCTTCAGTCACTCACACACACACACACACACACGCTTCAGTCACACACACACACACACACGCTTCAGTCACACACACACACGCACACACACACACACACGCTTCAGTCACACACACACACACGCTTCAGTCACTCAGTGGATCGTTCATTCAGAGGTCATGCGGGATCACACACTCACACACACACGCACACACACACGCTTCAGAAACCAACCTTGTTGCCTTGGCTTTTGGCTTGCTCATTTGGGGACATTTAATATTCCACATTCTTATCGATCTGTGTTGTATTATTTTCATGTTATCTCTGTGAAGCTGCTTTGATATAATCTGTATTATAAAATCCGCTATATAAATAAACTTGACCAACGTTTAACATGTTAATCAGCTAAACCTGGAGTTACAGTCTAACAGGAACTCGTTCCTCGCTGTTTCTGATGCTTTTATTTGACTAAAGAAGAAATCTTTTCCCCTGAAAACAAATATCTGTCGGTGAGTCAGAAAATATCATTTCAAAGGGAAAACTGATTTATATTGGATTAACACGGACTGGATCTGGAAAACGGACTGGATCTAGAACACGGACTGGATCTGGAACACGGACTGGATCTAGAACACGGACTGGATCTAGAACACGGACTGGATCTGGAACACGGACTGGATCTGGAACACGGACTGGATCTGGAACACGGACTGGATCTGGAACACGGATCTGGAACACGGACTGGATCTGGAACACGGACTGGATCTGGAACACGGACTGGATCTGGAACACGGACTGGATCTGGAACACGGACTGGATCTGGAACACGGACTGGATCTGGAACACGGACTGGATCTGGAACACGGACTGGATCTGGAACACGGACAGGATCTGGAACACGGACTGGATCTAGAACACGGACTGGATCTGGAACACGGACTGGATCTAGAACACGGACTGGTTCTCCAGTCGCAGTGAGAGTTATAGACGGTGAATGGAGAGTCTGAGGCGTTGAGTCTGGAGTCCTGGATGTCGGGATAATTGGAATCAATGGTCAGGATTAGAGGACAAATCTGTGTGTTAGATATAGAAGATCCAGGCAGCGTCGGGTGTGTGTGATGGGATTGATGACAGTGTGTGTGTGTCGGATCAGAGATGCCTGTTGAGGAGATCTGTGTGTGTGTGCGTGTGTGTTGGATCAGTGTCTGATTCTCATGACTGCTCACTGCAGTCCTACCACTGTTGCTAGGGTGTTGCTATGCAGCTGATAGAGTTTTCTGGCCATTTTTCTACGGTGATGTAAGTGGTTTTCAAGGTGTTGTTATGGAGAGAATTGTGCATCACATGCACACACACTCTCTCTCTCTCACACACACACACTTACTCACTGTCTCACACACACACACACACACACACAGGAGCGAGTGCTGTGACTGCCTGTAAAGCTGGAGTTGTGTGTGTGTGTGTGTGTGTGTGTGTGTAGAGAGGCAGTAATGGCTCCTCAATATCAGAATCCTTCACCGCTAAAGCTCATTAACTCCAGCACACTTAATCTGCAGAATTGGCCACAAATGTGCGTCTGTCTCTCCGAACACATTCACACACATTCAGGAGCGTTTATCTGCGTTTCTAAGAGCTTGAGAAGGATTGGTTGGTCTGCCGTCTGAGGCAAAACACACACACACACACACACACGGATCCAGCCAGAGGATCAGGAGCAACTGAAGATCAATGTGGGGTCTGTAGTACTCCACACACTCGAGACCATCACCACACACACACACACACACACTCGAGACCATCACCACACACACACACACACACACTCGAGACCATCACCACACACACACTCGAGACCATCACCACACACACACACACACACACTCGAGACCATCACCACACACACACTCGAGACCATCACCACACACACACTCGAGACCATCACCACACACACACACTCGAGACCATCACCACACACACACACACACACACTCGAGACCATCACCACACACACACTCGAGACCATCACCACACACACACTCGAGACCATCACCACACACACACACTCGAGACCATCACCACACACACACACACACACACTCGAGACCATCACCACACACACACACTCGAGACCATCACCACACACACACACACTCGAGATCATCACCACACACACACACACACTCGAGACCATCACCACACACACACACACACACACACTCGAGACCATCACCACACACACACACACACACACACACACGGATCCAGCCAGAGGATCAGGAGCAACTGAAGATCAATGTGGGGTCTGTAGTACTCCACACACTCGAGACCATCACCACACACACACACACACTTGAGACCATCACCACACACACACACACTCGAGACCATCACCACACACACACACACACTCGAGACCATCACCACACACACACACACACACACACTCGAGACCATCACCACACACACACACACACACACACTCGAGACCATCACCACACACACACACACTCGAGACCATCACCACACACACACACACACACACACACACTCGAGACCATCACCACACACACACACACACACACACTCGAGACCATCACCACACACACACACACACACACACACACTCGAGACCATCACCACACACACACACACACACACACTCGAGACCATCACCACACACACACACACTCGAGACCATCACCACACACACACACACTCGAGACCATCACCACACACACACACACACACACTCGAGACCATCACCACACACACACACTCGAGACCATCACCACACACACACACGCACACACTCGTGACCATCACCACACACACACACACACACTCGAGACCATCACCACACACACACACACTCGAGACCATCACCACACACACACACGCACACACTCGAGACCATCACCACACACACACACACACACTCGAGACCATCACCACACACACACACACACACACACTCGAGACCATCACCACACACACACACACTCGAGACCATCACCACACACACACACACTCGAGACCATCACCACACACACACACACACACACACACACTCGAGACCATCACCACACACACACACTCGAGACCATCACCACACACACACACGCACACACTCGAGACCATCACCACACACACACACACACACTCGAGACCATCACCACACACACACACTCGAAACCATCACCACACACACACACACACACTCGAAACCATCACCACACACACACACACACACTCGAGACCATCACCACACACACACACACACACACACACACTCGAGACCATCACCACACACACACACTCGAAACCATCACCACACACACACACACACACTCGAAACCATCACCACACACACACACACACACTCGAAACCATCACCACACACACACACACACACTCGAAACCATCACCACACACACACACACACACTCGAAACCATCACCACACACACACACACACACTCGAGACCATCACCACACACACACACTCGAAACCATCACCACACACACACACACACACTCGAAACCATCACCACACACACACACACACACTCGAAACCATCACCACACACACACACACACACTCGAGACCATCACCACACACTCGATGAGATTCTGTATCATCAAACACGCGTCCTCAAGTGCCTATTAGCCAATCGTGGACAAATACAATTAACAACATCTCAATTATGGTCCCTAACGATTTGGAGTAGCGACACAGAGATCAAACTTCAGGCGACACACACACACACACACGTCACACACAAAGTTCATTACGCTGCAGAAATTAAACTGTGTCATGTGACATCAACAGAGATGAATTATCTCTAGATCCACAAAACACACACAAACCATCACCCACCTGAGCTGGAGGAATCTATTCACACACACACACACACACAGAAATCAATAAAGAGATTGGTGGGGAATTGAAGGAACTGACTCGAGGGGAAAATCTAATTATAAATTAATTTGTGGAACCGATTCCAGCTTTGAAAACTTGCGCTTGCAAATTTTATTTGTTCCAATTGTGTCACCATATGCTCTCAGAAGGACTGCGGCTACGAGCAGACGGACACACTCCCCTCTCGGGGACACCCGGAGCCCGAAGCCGAGCGAGAGTCTCATCGCTCTCGCTAACGAGAGAACCACACATCTTTAACGAGCGGCTGAGAGTTCCACACACACACGTCATCGCGGGTCCTCACAGAGATCCGATTCAACAGCCTTCGTGAGGCGACTGACGGCTCCAAGTGAATTTGTGTCTTGTTGAAAATAATCACTGTCTTTTCTAATTAGCAGCTCTTTGTTCATCACTGTGTGTGTGTGTGTGTGTGTGTGTGTGTGTGTGTGAGTAGAATAGACTCCTGACCTGAACAGAAACTGATATTTTCATTTATCACAGTGATATTGGTCTTATGTTGGGTTATATCATCATACCAAAAACACAGAGAGCCTCAGTCCATCAGAGATCGTGGACTATTTCATGGTTTCCACATGCTGAAGACACTCTAGGTCAAAGGTCACACATCATGTTCACACAATAACCCTATGCTTAAAGCGAAGACGTTTTTCCATTGAGTTTTCCACACAGACAATATTGGCAAAACGATCCCCATTAACACGGATTTGCAAAAACGACTAAAACGCTGTATTCTGCTGCCAGGCCAGTAGATGGCGATGGATCACTATAGACTGAACACGCAACACACACGTGCATGACGTCATCGTCGTCAGAGACTCACGTTTTTGTTTTATACACGGAGACTGTTCTCAAAAACGTGCACTTTGAAACCTGTTGTCAAAACTTTGCAATTTCAGGCACCCGAAACACCATCGTTATGTAAACTAACGGCCAAAACGCATCAAAAGTTTGACATTTTTATCTGAAAACGGTGTGGTGTACACAGCCCCATATTCACTCCTCAAACGCAGGAGTCACGGCTGACAGATAATCGCTTTGAGAGGCGTGTGATTCACTCTATTCATGAATCGATCTGCACATTATTCTGATGAAGATGATGAGACTCACACCGCTGTCTGCAGATCAGTCTGACATCATCCATTAGCCGGTCAGTGTCGTACAGAACCACACGGTCACCTCTATAGTGCTCATATTATGAGATCCTCTATTATATGAGCTACACTAGGGGTTTTTCTTCTGTGAAAGCATATTAGTGTCGTTCACTCCGGTGATTCATCAACATTAGCGTTCTGGACGTCGCTCACGCCTGCTGAGCTGCTCAAAGAACATGCAAATCACATGTACTTTAATAGATGGGAAATCTGCACACATATGAAGACCTGCTGCACACAAACATATGAGTGTGTTGGAAATCTGTTTCTGCTGAAAGAGTCAGAGCAATCCCAGACAGCCCATTAGAAGAACTACAGCAGAGCAAAAGTTTTCCAGCAACTTCCGCATTCCTCGACGACTTTATGAGACTGAGATCCGTCTGTTCGCACTGAGGATGAGTGCATCAATATATCCACACACACACCGACCCTCACCATCCACACACACACACACACAGATAAATACAGAGCGGGATGGATGGGTCGATTATTTCCTGACCTTTTGCTCTACAGATCAGAGGAAGTAAATGCCACTAAAGGTCACATGCTGACCCGAGCAGGACGACGGCACATTAAAGCATCTCATGCGCTTGGGTTCAAGCTCCAGCAGCTGTTCACTCTGGTATAAAGTCATGTGACCTGATATATATATGTGTGTGTGTGTGTGTGTGTGTGTGGAGATAGACAGATCCCCGTCAGGCTGTGTTTGTTGTTCCTCAGGGATCGTACTCATCATTTCCCTTGAGGCGACAGCTTCAATATGTTCCCATGCGACGTCTCAGAGCGGCCGCCGTCACACACACACACACACCCCACTGATCCAGATTAGTCCTGATAATGGCAGAGGAGACGAGCCGTACACACACCAGAGCGGCCATCTGGACCACAGCGGGAGCCAGACATCTCTACACACACACACACACACTTTAGCAGGACATCCTCATTCTGAACAAAGACACTTCCGCTGTCAAGTGATGACGAGCACAACTGATACACACCTAAGCTAATGAAGAACATCAAGAACATTTTAATATCCAGAGACACTCAAGAACACACTCCAGCCAGAAACGGGTTTAAGATGCTACAAAGAACCAAAGATGATTTAGTTTTATCTCCAGAATCCCAAACTGGACCGAAACTCCAGCCCCATGATCCCATCAGGACAAACACACACACACACACACATCAGAGGATCGTCATGACAACAGGCATGTGTCTTACCTGAGCCGCGCTTGGACACCACTTTCAGGCTTCTGATGACCGTCGCACACAGCAGGATCTGCAGAGGAACCCGTGATCTCATGTTTCACTGCTTGAATCTCCTGCAGAGACACAAACACACACACACAACATGAGCGTCACACACTCATCTGTCTTTAACAGCGTCTGAACAAACACACTCCATCACATCAGACTCTCGACTGGGGATTTTAAATGCGTTTAAATCTCTGTACACAGCAGAGTCTTCAATCTTCAGGATCTCTCCAGTGCACACACACACACACACACACACACACACATCTCGAGAGCACATTTCAAAGAGTCTCACAGAAACCCAGCGCCTGCCAAAAGAAAAGCCACAGATCTCTGATTCTCTGTTCAATATCAGCAGGAAAACACACATACGCTGCAAACATGTCCAAAAATGGCCTTCACCGTCTACGGCAGCAGGACACGCAAGTGTCCATTAAAGGGGGGTGACTGCGATTTCACTTTTTTCATTTTCAATAGTGTGTAATGTTGCTGTTGGTGCATGAACAGTATCAGTGTAAGCAGAGATATCGACAGCTTCATGATCTCCACGAGTTCAACACCGGATTCAACAAGAAACTGTGACTAAAACATGAAGCAGTTCCGACTTTAAAACCAGAGGCAGCAGTTGTTGGGCCACAACCTGTAAGTAGGCTAAGACTTCATCATTTTAAATGTATTTGCATGTATAATTCCAGACATAACGTTAGCCTGTGTTTTATTTTTTCCAAAAGCCAGCGCTGGCTTTATAGCCACTCGGCTACTAGTTATGCTATTTTGTGTCTACGACAAACGCGTACAAACATTATGGACCTGAATTTTGTATAAGTACTAATGTTTTAAACGTATTTTTCATGTATATATGCTTTATGACTTTATTTTCGATTTGTTCAAAAACATAAACATGCCAACGCTGTATATAACATTAGTCTGTTGCATTTGTTGCCAGTCAGATGCTATTGTGTAAAACAAACGTGTTTAAAAAAATGTGGCAAATTATCATTCAGAAGTGTTTAGTAAGAGCCGTGTGTGGTGAGGTTCTGCTGGACTCTCTTCATCGCGGGTTTCTCGGTCTGATTCTGGGTCATACTGATTCTGTAGTTCGACACCATTATTTACATGATCGGACCAGAGCGCAGGCATGTTTCGGCCGCAAAGGTAATGGGCGTTAACCTTCCGGACAACGTGAGCGACAGTTTAGCCAACCACCACACACACCGGCCCAAACGAACCAATCGGAGACCACTGCCTGTTTCTGAGGGAGTGGTCATAGAATCGGGAAGACAACCGCTCGTTCGAGGACAGAGGAGAGCGCGGCTGACTATAAAGTTTATGAACACACACATATATTTTGAAGGATAAATTGCTAGTTTTGCTCCATGTTGGTAAATCAGCCAATCTGCTAAATGACTAGAAGCGGGTCCGAAAAAAGTGCTGACGTTCATTTAGTTGATGACAGTAACACTTCACACGCTGCATTTGTTCAACTACGAACATGAACTGTAAGTGTTGTTCAACTCATCTCTTTTGCTTTGGTAAATTTCAAAAATAAAAACAACAGGAAACAGAAAAGCAACAGTAAAAAGTGTGCCAAACTTAATATCCTGTAACTTCATATGGTTAGTGTGTGCCGCTCCAGATGATCGGAGGATCCCGTCTAATGCATCAGAGACACGGAGCACATTAACACGGATTAAAGGCTTTAGAGACTCGACACAAATCTCAATCCAACAATACGACATTCTGAGTGCTGAACACACGCAGCATTTGAATATGCACAACATCCGTCTGTAGTTTCCAAGGAAACCACTCGCGCTTGTAATCATTAGCGGTGAGCGTCGGATTGATGCGTTCAGGACCAACATCTCGTCCTCAAACACCAAACAGGCCGGCATCTCACTTACACACACACACACACACACACACACACACACAGAGCTTCTCTGGCTCAGGAAAGATAGAAGAACATCTGATAGTTGATATCGGGCACCTCATATGGGCCATCTTTCTATTATTTTACTTCCTATTATATTCAGCCAAATTCTTTTGTGTTCACGCTGCCAAACAGGAGAGAAAGTCCAGAGGGTTCCACTGTCTCTCTCTCTCTCTCTCTCTCTAGTAGAACTGGGTGAAAAATGTATGTGCCAGCTGCCTTTGCCAGTCATTAACATTTCTATTTGAAACGTAAGCGAGAGCCTCCATTTCTACCTTCAGCTCACCCACGCAAACCTCAGCTGCTGCGCCCTGAATTATTCTGTTTCGCATTATCCACTTGCGCATCTCAACCACGCTGCAGAGCTGAGAGAGAGAGAGAGAGAGAGACCTGTGAGCGTTGGCTCTGCAGATGCTGATTCTCTGTTTTTATTCCGATGAATCTGAGGATCGTTCCAGTCACGCTGTCAGATGAACGTTTGACTGAAGGTCAGAATGCCCATAAACTCCTCACAAACACTCAAATCTGACAATAAATACTATGAATAATAGATATACCGTACACCCAATGCACTGCAAAAGTGCTGTTCTCTCACAGTATTCTTTCAGTACAAATTAATTGACCGCTGACAAGATAATCTTTAATAAAACTTTGCTGTCTATGCAGTAGAAAGGTTTTTTATATATATATGATTCTATGTTATATGACTAAGGCGTTCCCCTCTGGCAGTAAAGCAGGAAAACACCCATAATGCAGCTGTATGCAAGACCTGTAGCTGTCGAAAGTTCAACAGATCGGCTGACTTTTGCTGAAAAATAAATGGGATAATCATTGGTGCAGGTAACGTGGAGAAAAAGGTCATATCAAAATCAACCAATACTAATGACGTTAAAACTAAATAAAAATCAGTGAAGTTACAAACTTCACATACAATTATTGGAGATGCAAAATGACGTAAGATAAAAAGTCTTGTTTTCTGAGAAACTGGTGAACAAAACAAACCTGAAAACAAGAACAGACGTCAGCTAATTGGTCAGACAAACTTAAAGTGATACTTCACCTCTGGAAATATGAATGTGTATTTAAAATGGGTCATTTATGTAGAAGTGAAATTGTTTTTTTGAATTTGGAGCTTTCTAGACTGAGAAAAGACAGAAAATGTATTTAAGTGGATGAAAGACAACAACTCCCAGAATGCACTTGCTTCGCTGTTCTAGGAGGCCACACCAGAGTGCAGTCATTAAACAACAAGTCTAGGCTACTTGTGAGTCTCTGTGATGAGTCTGCCCGAAAACATGTTTCGAGATCGCCCAAAATGTCCAGGATTAGGCTTTTGCGTTCTACAGTCGCCATTCATCATGTTACTGTGGCGAGCGGGACGAGTGAGGGCAGGGTGTTTTCCCCTAAGAAACGAACACTGTTATTATGTTTTGATTGATACTGTGAAGCTGCTGTGAAGCAATCTATATTGTGAAAAGCTCTATATAAATATACTTGACTAATGCTAAATCCTGAAGTATCCCTTTGAACTAATAGTCCAGTCATTTTAAGCCAAAATGGGGGTCAACCTTGAACAAATTGCAACAGAAACAAACTCAACTGATTTTGTATCCTCAATATGTCCTGAGTAAGGAAAAAAAGCCCCGAAGAATACCATTAGGGGAAAGTTTAGAAAGACCCAAATATATCCCATTCATACACATATTCATTCTTTTTCTCACGTGAATAGGGTAAAAAAAATAACCTTTAGATACCATCATGAAAATCACTGAGTTGATTACTTACATCAAGACAAACAAAACATATATTACAAGTTTTTTGCTATTGTTTGTTAACATGGACAAATAGTGCATAATATAATTACATATGTGCTAATTTGCATAATTATCCAAACAGATCTAAACATTGGTTATATAGCAGGTGAAAATGTCTTGTAGAATTTTGTTGACACATAACAGTAAACTATTTAATATTAAGGTCTGAATGGAACCCATTTATGCTACACGTGAACATTAATGCAGGAAGCAGTACTTTAGAAACCAGCCTTTATTAATTATCATGGCAGAGATGGGGTTTGGGGCTGGGTCAGTGGGAATGGGTCAGGGGGATGAGTCTGAGGGAAGAACAGGAGACAGATGGGTAAAGAGAATGCAAAAGACAAAAGATAGGTGAAATAAAAAGTGTCTGGATCAAAAAATGTAATTACGTACAATGCACTCAATGCCCAAACCCCATCTCTGCCATAATAATTAATAAAAGCTGGTTCCTGTAGCCTAAATGGGTCCCATTCAGACCTTAACATTAAGTCTTTTAATGTTATATGTCAACAAGATTTAAAAAAAAAAACATTTTCACCTGCTATACCCAATGTTTAGATCCGTTTCGATAATTATGCAAATTAGCTAATACGTAATTATATTATGCACCGTTCGTCCATGTTATCAAACCATTAAAAAAAACTTGTAATACATTTTTTGTTTGTCTTGATGTAAGTAATCAACTCAGTGATTTTCATGATGATATCTAAAGGTTAAAATTTTTACCCTATTCACGTGAGAAAAAGAATGCGAATGAATGGGATATATTTGGGTCTTTTTCGTAACTTCCCCCCAATGGGATTCTTCGGGGTTTTTTTTTTTTTTCCCTTACTCGGGACATATTGAGGATACTAAATCAGTTGAGTTTGCTTCTGTTGCAATTTATTCAACCCTTTTTCATAAAATGACTGGACTATAAAGGGAAAAACAAGATTATTTGCACTGACAGTTATTTGTACTTCATTTTGAGAACTTTTCATCTCCAGTAAATGCAACTTGATTTAAGAATGTTTAGATATTTGTGCTGGAAAATAAGTCAACAGTACTGTCCGCAGTGGAAGAGTAGTGCTTGATCCATTCACTTCCCACGGACTGACGCTTTTCTTTTACACTGTATATCACTCAAATAATATTAAATAATCTTCAAAACTATTTCATACTTTAAATATATCCGATGTTTCGCGCAATAATCAATCGCTGTCATCTGACGGAGAGGAAAAGAGAGTGAAAATAAAAGAGGTTTCTGAATCGTGACTGTGGATGTGAATAAGCCTCCACCATCCATCAGTGCTCTTACCTCACACACAATCATCAATAACACACCGGCGATAGGAGCGGCTCCCACACGTCAGACCCGGTGGAGGTTTCTCCAGGAATACACTGGGAAACTCACTGCAGATGATGCATTTTATAGCAGCTGAAGCTCATTCACATCACTGCCTCTGCACAAAACCCCTAACACTGGTCTGAGTCTGCGAGTCCACCGGAAACGGGCTTTATTGAGGTTGAGTGATGCGAACCGCTGGACTCGAGTTTATTCTCCTGCTGAGCTGTAGAGCCGGTGCCGGTGGCCAGGGCTAATGAGCAGGAGTGCACTAACTAACCCTCTCTCGATACCTTCCGTTACCCTCGGCCCTCTTGAGAATTAAACAGAAAAACACATTTATAGAGGACGAAGAAAAGAGCCGCTCTCAGCGCTGAGAATACGGACACACAGCAGAAGAACGGTCCGTCTTTGCTGCCAACGGATTTTCGTTTTGAAAGGAAAAAAACAAAAACGAAAAACAATCTCGTTATCTGGCTGTCCTTGATCTGTTTATAGATAGAAATCGGAAATCAAAATACGACCCTTAAATCGTAATCCTTTGCTATGTCCAAATTCCCCATATAGGCTACAACGCTCTAAAACTCTTTTTGGGAGGAAAAGTACATATTTTTGAGTGTGTAGTAAGTAGGCAAGCTTTGGGACATACTCGACATCTTTAACGAACAGATCTGTCGCGCGCATCTTATCGCCGACCTGACACTCATCTCGTCACAGTTAAAATCCTCCTTTCAATCTAATTAAATTGCTTACCGTTTCGGAGAGAAACGCTGTCGCACGTTCAGCTGCCAGTAGTGGGTCTTTCATGCGCAGACTTTCCGTGTGTGTTTGCCATTTATTGTAATAATGCATTTAAAAGTTAAAGGTAGTTCTGGGCGATATATGGCATCACACGCGCCTCGCGTCAGTAAAGCTGGATCCTTGATTAGGAGACTAAATCTCCTTCACCTGCTTTCAGGTGGCGCCGCACTAACCACAAAGACTGAGCCGTAGTTCACTGACAAACTGAGCCATAATATCGCGGACATATCGCCAGCGAAAATTAATGCGATATGATCAGCTTGTCAGTGAACTACGGCTCTTTGCACACAACAAAAACTGTTAAATTAACACTTAAAAAATATTAAATTAATTAAAAATGCGCGCACACACACGACTTGTTTAAATAGGCTACATTTATGTTGTAAATAAATAACAATAAATTGTTGTTGTACCAGCAATATTTCCAAGTTTTGTTTTTCACTGTAGAAATTTTAAATGTCATTTGCCAAATGCAAGAGAGAGTAGGCCAACCTGAATAATAAATCCGTTTGAGATTTGTGCTTGCTACTGTATACAGACCACCATGCAGACTTTATCAAAGAATTTCCTGGTTTTCTATCAGAGTTATTTTCTGAATAAACTTCTATTAAAGTAAAGTCCTATTTGTTGGTGAAAAACACAGACACACGGCAGGCGATCACGTTTACAGCTCATTAATGAACCGCTGACAAACATTTCAGAACTGAATAACATGACATTTCAAACCCTAATCATGTGAATGTACTTCAGCCTGTTTACTGTTATAAAATGCAATCATATTTATGGATTATGACTAGTGTGTTATTTTGTTCTGTGATGGTCTAGTTATCTGATGTCATCTCTACACATGCATGTTGTGGCATTAGTTCTGGCCTATATGGGGAAAGCATCTGGACTGGAGCATTAATCTCTATAAACATTATGTATGTGGTTCTACATAATTAATCCCTCCGACTGACTTCTGTATGATACAGATAAAGCCTGCGCTAATATTCATATAAACATGAATTCTGTCCATCTATCACTCTAACAATCTCACATCTATCTATCTATCTATCTATCTATCTATCTATCTATCTATCTATCTATCTATCTATCTATCTATCTATCTATCTATCTATCTATCTATCACTAAATTAATAAAAACAAAATGTCTGTTAATTGTGAAGTGAATAAATATAGTAC
Organism: Cyprinella venusta; assembly: GCA_038021265.1. Classification (NCBI taxonomy): domain Eukaryota; kingdom Metazoa; phylum Chordata; class Actinopteri; order Cypriniformes; family Leuciscidae; genus Cyprinella; species Cyprinella venusta. Next base: position 31,489,245 of record CM075879.1, on the reverse strand, counting down.
ACTATTTCGAATATATTCATGTTCAACACTAGATCAGTTGTTTGTCTTTTCTCATTTCGAACTGTCCTAACTCTTTGAAAAATGACCCTTGCTGTGATATTTTGTGATCTAACTCAATGACACTCACTGCCAAACCCCTTTCAGATCATCTGCAGGAAACACACGGCCCAAACACAAGTCAAATGAGTGAACCAGAGTCTCCTTCATCTGATATTCTGTCTTGAAGACCAACATCCTCATGATGGTTCTGAGGAGATGCTGTGATTCAGATGTGTCTCCACACTCCTCAGGAGACGATAATGAAGATCCCAAATTCTGCATTGGTGCATCAGACACACACACTCATGCCCTAAACACAGAGAAGAGACACTTCTTTACTGTCAGGACGCCCGCCATGTGTTTAATAAAAGATAAGAGAATCCAACCCAAATCTTTCCAAACACGCAGCATCATTGAAATCCAATCCCTGAATAATTCAGTCTTTATGGCCCACTACGCTCGGCGTTTAGCATGACTAGCACGCACGCTACAGCGCCGGGAAGGACGCGTCCGGCCCTCGACTCTTTATCTGCAGGCCTGCGTCTCACTTCTGTACGAGTAAACTCCAATGCATGAATTACAGATAGTTCTGCGAGCACGAAGTAAACCGAACACATCATGTCTTGTTTACATTCTGTGAGGTAAAACTTCCTTCGGTCTGGACAGATTAAATGTTTAAGAGCATCGCTGTTAGTCCTGCTCAGAATGAAACTGATGTTATACAAGCGCCTAGAGAGAAAAACACGATAGAGGTTAATAAACATCATTACAGCACAGGAGACAAACAATGTCCTTTGAACAATGTTTCATAAAAATCCTGAAAATGGGAGATTTAACACTTATTGTCAAGACTTTGATCAAATCATTAGGAGCACCAGCACATCTAGAGATGACCAACTCAAACACCATCAGGCACTTTATAGAGCACGTTCTCTGCCCGTTGACGGTCTTGATGTTGTTTTCCAGCTCTCCTAGAACAGGTTCTCCTGCTTGAATGTTGATTATTCTCCTCGTATTCTCCATTGTTGCGGCTCCTCTCTTCCAGTCTGTCCGTAACGCTCTGGTTTCCCGAAAGCATCGTTGGCCAACTACAGTCGCAAGTTCCGTCGTTATATAAGCATACTTCAACAAGTCGGTGTTTCCCGAAACCATCGCTCCAATGAACGTTGACTAACAGCATGGTAAAGTTGCGTGTTTGGAACGACAGATCTCGGCCTGTGGCTACAAGAGCTTCTCGTGTGCATGACATGTGGACTTAATGAATCCTTATCTTCAGACAAATAAGCCAGCGGACATTCAGTACAATCGGCCTCTTTTGTTTAGAATACCTTCAAATGTCATTTACATCTTCTAGGTTGTCAAGAGATTTTCTTTTTTTCTGAAGAGTGTCTCAAGACTACAATTTCAGACAAAGACTGACGCTGATCTAGAGAAGACCTGGAGCTTCTTCATTCTCCAACAGCAACACACACTGAAGAGAGATGAACGTGAGAGAGCACATTACGTCCTCTTTAAGAAGCTTTAACGTGAGTGATTGAGAGTGAAGACTCTGGCAGTTTTGCCCTGGTGAAGCGCCTGTCCTGCTGAAAACATCTGCTTCGTTACAGCGCCGAACGCCCGCGGGTCATCAGCGCCGGCGCGGGTCCGACTGAGCGACTCCAGCGCATGATTTACAGTGGCGGTTCTCTCCGCACCGCTGCGTTATTCCTCCATCCATCACGCGGAGGTGAACCCAGCGAAGATCCGTCAAGCGGCCGTGAAACTCACTCCCCCGTCACTGTTTCTACAGAGTAATGTGTGTCTCCGATCTCCTCAACCGGAGCTCAGCGGGAATGACACGGAGAACAAGTCCTTTAAATCAACCTCCTTATTAAAGGAGAAAATAAAGCTGCTGCAGCAAATGCACAATCAAGAAAAAGATGAAGATTCACACTGATAATCACAACGCCTCCGTCTCTCTCTCGTGGATCAGCGGACACCTTCAGAAACACGAGGTCTCTTTACGGACGCTGCACGAGAGCTTCATCTCAGAGACTCACACTAAAACCTTCATGACTGAGTAACTGGAATGACAGAAAAGAAAACTGAATCCTGTACAGATTTCTCTCAACTTCTCCATCGTATCATCAACGGTGAGACGCTCTGGACCTCAAGCTAAAGCTGGGAAATGATCATTCTGTGGCTCCGGAGCTCAAACTAATCATATCCATCAATGACAAGACCGTCTGAAGTCGCTGCGAAAATCAAAACACGCCGTCTCAATCAGCCTTACTCTTCAAGCTCTTTTGTTTGGCATCAAATGGCGCTGAAACTGAAGACGATTACATTTGCTGAAGCACATCAACCATTTCCAATAATCTCAAACCCAGCTCCCGTCTCTTCATCTGACAAACTCGTTTGAGATCCTGCAGTCTGTGGTGTGTTTGCAGAAACACTGATCAGACACGTCAATACGGCTGATCCCAGCACAGAAACAAAGTTCAAACTGTTCAAAAGTTATTTACTAACACTGACCAATGCGAATCCTTCAAAACATTAGTGTTTAGTCCAAGTGGGAGGGGCTTATCCTTTTCAAGAGGGCGTCTCCGTGTGGAAGAGGAGCTCGTGGAGTGAGCTGGAGATATTTGTTGGTCTACTTTGGGTCAATTTGTTGACATAGCCGGAAGTTTGTGAACAGAGACCTTTGACAAATTTATTTTATTTTTAAATAATTTATTTTTTGTTTTGTTTTGTTTTGTGGGAATTTCCACTGTAAATATGCACTCTATTGGATTAAATTCTGAAATCTGTTGACTTGATCTTCACGTCACTTCATTTACACGCCTGTCTCGGTTACAGTGTACCGTTCCCTTCAGGGTGCATTCTCAATGGCTTTAGTCAAATCACCTCTATTTAACTTTATACAGTACAGTTCGTTTTATAAAAGCTTTACAGTGATAAACATGAGAATAATGATTTAATGATGCAAACAGAGTTCAATCACGTTGTAAAGCAGCTCTAAAAAGACAAAGGTATCATTGTTCATCTGAAGTCAGTTCAGTGTTGACTCGGCTCATTTCAGTCACTCTGTAAAGCTCATCAATTATATAAATTCAGTTTTAGTGTGGAAGAAAGCACAGAAACCGGGAAGGGTCGGGAATATTTAGGATACAGGAGTTGACAGAGAAGCTTCTTCGAGGCGTGTTTAGAGCGCCATGTCATGATACTAAAAGACACGAGCGTAGCTGTTAAAGACATCCGTCTGGCGTTTACACAGAAAAACAAAAGCAAATCCCGAACCAGGCGAACAACAATCAATACTAGTCATTTACAAACTACACAACATACAAAAAGAGTTCAGAAAATCGTGATTCTAATCGAAATTCATTTGTTTTCCCTGTAAGTTGTTTACAGAACCCCTCCGAAGAGTGAACCCCTAAAGGTTGAGCACTCCTACCTTAGAGTAGAAAATTTACTCTTAAAGTACTACTATGAACCCTTCATAGTAGGTTCCTCTGAATGACCAGCTGTTTTTCAACTTTAAAAGAGTCCTTTATTGGACTTACAGACAAAAGGACTCAACAGCTCTAGGAGTTCAACACTGAACACTCGCCGTACCCCGAACCAAACAAGTTCACATGAAAATTAGAATAGCGTGGAGGAAAGAGCTGCACGTGGGATGAGAAATATAGCCGAGACACGACTGATGTTGAGAACGCCATCTCCCACGATCAGCGAGAGAAGCAGACCTCGTGAACACACACGTGGAGGAACATGCGGATGACTCAGGATCCCACAGCGCTGATGGAGGAGAGGCACTCGTGCGTGGTCCGACACTGGCTGAAGCGTGACTGAGCGAGCCTCGAAACAGGGAAGATCGTGGGCTCAGCAGCAGAGCCGGGTCCGACCCGTCCAGTGTGTGTGTGTGTGTGAGAGAGACCAGAACCATCTCTGACCAGATGCCGGAACTTCACCGTAACTAATGCAGGACACACATGTAGGTTTTACACACTAACTTTACATTTACAGTAAAATACCGTATTTCATTATCGGATATAATCTACCAATCTATTGAAGCACTAATATCTGTACCTACACCGCAACCACCAATCACAGCGGAGATGAGAGTCACATGATGAATCAAAGCTCATCGCAAGCAGATCTTCCTCAAGAAACTTCATTCACACAACACTAAACGCCATCTTGGAGACACACATGAAATTATATGAAAAATATGAAAATATGTTTGTCAGTTAAACGCTATTTTACTGGTTCGATCGATCTCAGTTATTCACAGTATATAGTGTGGAAACTTTCTGTTAACCAATTAACAGTTTTTCACCGTAGTGTTTTACCGTTAAAATCAGGATCATTTCTCCAGTGTGAGGCGTCGAGCGAGTGTGTGTGTCTAAACACACGACTGGGAAACTCATCTCTCAGGTCTCCATCATGAAGGAACATTTACTGTTAGTACCTGAACATGAGCACAACGTCTAAAAATAACCATCACACACACACACACACACAGCTTCAGAGAGATTACTGCCACCTTCCCGTCCAGATGAATGTCAGATCCACACAGACGGGCAGAGTTTGGCTTAGCTTTGCTTTTCCTCGTTCCCCTGCGGGAGGAGCCTCTGTTCCCGAAGCTCTCGGAGACGTCAGCGCTCGCTCACACACACACACACACACACTAACAACACAGGGCTCCAGACTGCGACCAAAAATTGAGTGTGTGACTGAATTTAACATCCAGTACACATGTGCAGCCAGTAATTCAGCCTTTTTACAGCTTAAGCGCGTCGATGAATCCGGAGCGAGTGGCGGCCGATGAGAGGGAGTGGCCACTGTCAGCGCTAATGAGTGGAATATCTGAGCCATCTACCGTCTCGTTATCAAGCGGCGGACGCACACAAAATGAGAGCGGAACGGAAATGTGCCACTCATTTGTGCTTCACGGACCGGTTATTAGTTGGGATTAATAATAGACAGCGCAGGGCGTGTATTATATGGCGCAGCGCCCGAACCTGCCAGTGGAGGGCGATCTCCATCCATTGAGTCCGCCTCACAATTAATAACATCATCGCGACGAGATACAGTGAGAAACACTCGGATCCGGACCGGCACAGAGTTCTGATCTAGAG